>CM043015.1:224199544-224488293 GCA_023690525.1 Holotrichia oblita | reverse complement strand
GAATCTAAAAAAGTTGTAAAAAGTACTAGGGTAAACTGTACAGTTATTGGCACTTTAAGACCTATAGCTCACTTTGGATTAACATTTTTTGGATATTTCACGATAATATACAGTTACTTCGCGTTCACTGTCTTCAGAAACACACTAAAATTAGAATTTTTATAATTGTATATATTTAATCTCAGTTGAATTCGAGAAAATAGATCAAATCTAGCTTTAACTGAGAATTCATAGTTATTGGCACTGACGAGATAGTTATTGTCAGTTATATATTGACAGTTATTGGCATTTCTAACTTATTGCTTAAATTTTGGAATAAAATATCGAATTCTAGGTACCTATGTATCATATATGTACATCCATACCTACTTCTAGTTAAAACGGATTGAAAAATAATCTACAGGTAAGTAAACAGACAAATTTAATAAATACGTTTAATACTCATTTTTTTTAGAATACAAGACTTACACCTAAAATCCTTGTTTGCCAAGGTATTAAAGAATTTATTTTTCCTAATACATTTGTCATGGTAAGTACGAATGCAACTTGAACATTTGTGTCCACGGAAATAGTTAGTTATATTCATGGTGCAAGAATAACACATTCCACTTGTTTGCCTGGTATTGCACGCTCTTCATTTTCTTTATTTCCAAAGAGATTTTCTTAGCCTGATCCACAGCTGGAAATACTTGGATATCTGACAATATTTTGAATTTGTTATTACATTCGTTCTTGTTTTCTTCATTTGAATCGTTTAATATATTCACCGCGCTTTTGTGGTTTGCCACGTCGGCATTAGAAAGTTCTGTGTTATTATCGCTCTCAGGTGTAGGTTCTAAGTTATTATTGAGTAGTTGCACTGATTTGGTCTGTGTGTCTTCGTCAGTGTTCGTGTCAGTTTTCTTCTTTCTCTTGGTACATTTCCCTGTGTTGTTCTTTTCTGTCTTACTTTCTCCTTTTGCTCTTCCCTCTTACGTTTCCTTTCTGCCTTTGCGTTTTCTTCTTCAATTTTTTTTTGTTTCTTTTCTAACTGCTTCTTTTTCCAAGCTTCCGATGTTGGTCGGACTCTCTGGCCATACTGGGTATTCTTAAATTAATACGGAGGTTTTGTTTAGAGGAGTTCCTGGAGTAATTGTCTCCAACAACTTATCAGTGATTGAGAGTTCATTTTCCTTTGATATTTCTTCAAATTCAGTGCCAATTTCATTTTCAGCGTCGGAATTCGTATTAACTACATTTTCTTCCGATACTGGTTCTTCAAAGTTTGATGGAAACTCTGTCCAGGTATCTTCGAATATTATTGGTATTTTATCAATACTAAATTCACTAAATTCAACATATTATTCCTATCTAAATCTTCTTGAACTTCTATTATAATTGGATTTAAAGTCTGTGCTGGTTCTTCAGCTATCGTTTCATTGCGAACGTGTTCATCTCGATCTTTGTGAAAGTCTGCCCATATTTTAAGTAAAATCCAAAATTCTTTGTGAGCTTTGTGAGCATTATGACGATTATTTGAATCTTCTATTTTCTTTAGTACGTCACCCCCAATTATTTCAACAAATTTTGAGTAGGTCATATTTTTTTCTTCAGGTTTGAAATCTTGTTGCTTCATAGGTTTTGTTTTTCCCAAGCATTTGCTATAGTCAATTGTGTCAGCACTCCAAGGACATAATCCTGTGACTCTAAAACCACTTGCAACAATTTCTGGTTTCATGTAATTTTCAATTACAGTGTTGAAGACAGGGGCAAATTTTTCTTGAGTTAGTGCTTCTGACGGATGTTGTCTTCTCCATTCAAGTACGCCTTTCTTCCAGTAAGTTTTCAATGGTTTAAACGTCGATACATCAAGCGGCTGTAATAGGCGTGTGGAATTCGCATAGAGACATATTAAGATAATTTTAAGTTGTGTACAGAAATCACTTAAGTGATATGAAGTGTGAGTACTGTGACCATCGACAAATAGAATTATTGGAAACTGTGTCCCTTTTCTTACTAGGTAAGGATGAAAAACATGTGCAATGTATTCAAAAAATAGTTCAGATTTCAACCACCCATTCGAACTAGTCCCAATGCCCCACGTGTCAGGAACTGATGCGCCAATGGATGCTGACAAACGTTTATATGGATAAATAATAAAGGGTGGTGTTGCATCGCCCTGGCCAATACGGTAAACAAAACCGTGAGATTACTTTTGGCTGGCGCATTATCAATCCCATAAATATTTCGGGCACCTTTAGGTGCTAACACTGTCTTGTTTTTTGGGCAAAGCAAGAAGCACGTTTCGTCAGAATTAAACACTCTTTCTGGTTGTTGTAAGATGTCAAAAACGTTTTCTTCTTTTAAGTAAGTTTCAATGTCTGAAAACCACTTTCTTATATCTTCTTCGCTAATTTTGGAACTGGCGGTAGTCACAGCTTCTGGAACTCTTTAACACAAAAGAGGGTGACGTTTCAAGAAGGCTTTGTACCAGCCATCTCCTGGCATGTTATCCTTAAATGGATTTGGTCTAGGTTTTTTATCAAGAAAAGTTTTTACACTAAATTGTAAATCCTCCTTTCTCCGAGGGAATTCTTTTCTATGATTTTGAATAATCCATTCGACGAGAATATCTTCTTCTCTCGATAGAAAGAATAGGACTCGAGCCAAGCGAAGTTTTTTTAAAATTCTTAGTTAGTCGAAACTGAATTGTTTGACGTGGTATTCCATACTATTTTGCAGTAGCCTTTTTTGACATGCCATGCTCAACTTCCTCCAAAGCTTTGGAAAGCGCTTCTTCAGTGTACTTTTTATTATACGACGAACCTTCTTGAACATTCGGCATGGTAGTAACTGTAAAAGACAATCATTGGCACCCTCTTCATTCCGTAATTGGCACTAGTGCCAGCCACTGTTTACGAAAATTTGCGATAAAAAATTCAAAGGATATTTAAAACAGTTATACCTATAGCAGATTTTAACGTTCATTTATGAAAAATTCTTTTCGAGATGACAATACAGTTATTGGTGCCAATAACTGAATTGAGTCTTGTTACAGAGACAGTAACTGGCACTATAAAAATAAATACCAGATAACAAAATATATGTTTTCTAACCTCAAAATACAATAGATTTATGTTCAAACAATAGTACTGACAAATACTTACCTTTCTTAAAGAAAACCGAAGGATGTAGGAATGTGAAGTGTGAAGCACGGCACTTATGGATTGCTTAAGAATTCGACAATATTAAAAGTTGCCAATGGCACCTAATAAAACGCCCGATCATTTCAAGCTACCCATCGATTTTGGCGCGATTGCGAGTCACGGTGTTACTATCAATAGATGTCGCTACATGCTAAAGCTTTTAACAAGATAGAGATTCAACATTTTTCTTATTTTCATCATTTTTATTGCAACTGTGCCAATGACTGTCATAGTGCCAACCACTGTATGCGTTACCCTATTCAGAAGAAAACTCGGAAGACATCAACACTACAAAAAAAAAAACACAAAATGTAACATTACCGGAAGAAATGCAAATATCAAGAAAAAGTGAAGACTGTGGGGTTAATTCACGTCCCGTTTTAAAAGAAAATATAAAACGTGAAGAACATGTTCGAAACCTATTTAATTCTCCAGAAAAGGCATCAAAAGGTTTATGCTTTATTTGTACCGGTAATATTTATAGAACCAATATAGGAATACGATGCCAAAAATGTACTCGAACCATTTTCAATGTTTAAAAAAGTATGAAGAATATAAAGAAAACTTTATGTGTCGTACATGTGTATCTAAAATAAAAAATACCTAATAAATTTTCTAAAACGTTAATATTTCTTTTAAACAGTACCTATCTATAACTATTTAGATATTTTATCTACCTACCTAGGTCCTTTTCCACTATTTTAAGGTGCCAATCAATGAATTTTCACCTGTGCCAATAATTAACCATAACATGCCCATCATTAGAAATGTGGCAGTTTCCTAAATTTAAATTATGTGTTAAAAAGAAAATTATAGCAGTTTCTAATGCTACTTATTAAGGAAGAACTATGTACAATGACAATGGTAGTAAGCTGGAGCAAATATACTTAAACTACCATTACAAATTATATTTGTTTTGTGTAAGCCTCCTTAAAGTGCCAATAATTGGGCGTTCTACCCCAATTGAAGATATCTCCGCTGAATGAGACAATTAAAATTCTATTAGAGAGTTGTGTAAGATTTCACAATTTCAATTGAAGATGAATTTTTTTCTTTGTCCCTAACAAAATGTTGTTTTCTTGTTCTGTAAAATGTCCTACTTTAAAGTTAAGCCCTTTTTTTAATTGTCTTTATTTCAATTCACCTGTCTTAAGCTTGTATGTATGCTGATTCTTGCTGTGTAGCTAAGGATTTCTCGACTTCATAAACCTATCTGTTTTAGAAACTTTAGAATGTGGAATGTTAGATAAGTTTCCTTTTTGTACTTCGTAAGATCTTGAGTGCGTAGTACTCGGAGTGGATGTGTATGGAGGTGTCATCCTCTTCCTCACAGAAACGGCATTGTGCTGTCACTGCTAGCCCAATTGCTCTCGTATGCCTTCAGACTCTACAATCAATGACCTGATAGGATTCCTGGCAGTAAGCGAAGTTCGTCTTTGCTCATGGTGGTGATTTCATTGAATCTGTTCTGGTTGTTGATGTTGATCAACCTAGTGTTTGATTTTCTTTTGATCAACACCTTTTTTTTTAATTTCTCTACAACTGTGCTGTAATTAATAATAATAATAATAATAATAATAATAATAATAATAATATATCTTTATTGCGTTACAAGTTGTATACAGCAAACGTCATTTACAAAATTCACAGAAAGTGTGCAAAACTATAGCTAGTACAACAAATAATCACTTAGAGTGTACGGTTCAAGATTTATTAAAAACTTAGACACATGTGATTTAAATAAAGACAAATTCTTTATTTGCTTTATTTGGGATGGTAACTTATTGTAAAATTTTAAGCTCGTGTATGCAGGACCGCCTTCACTCAAGCTTAATCTATGTTTAGGAAAACAGTATTTATCCTTGTTTCTGGTACTATAATCGTGCTCGAAGCAGTATTGGTTAAACAGATGTTTATTTTTAAAATAAAATACTAAAATTTCATATATATAAATTCCAAACACAGTTAACATATTATTATCTCTAAAATGGTTTCTGCAAGACTGATTAAAATTTAAGTGTAACATGACCCGTAAAATTCTCTTTTGACACACAAAGACACGATTGATGTCGCTACTACTCCCCCAAACCACAATCCCATACCTGATTTGTGAGTAACAGCATGCATAATATACAGTACGAAGCGTATTTTCGTCCACAATATCCCTTAGTTGTCTAATAGCAAAGGAAGTACTACTTAATTTATTACACAATACATCAACATGTTTCCCCCATTTAAGGTATTGGTCAATTGTTACCCCGAGCAGCTTAGCGCTCGACACTAAAGGATAACGACAGTTGTTAAATTCCACATGCTCAGCATTATTACTGGGTTTAGTTTTAAATGAAATTACATTTGTTTTCTGATGATTTATTCGTGGGTGATTGTCCTTCAGCCATGTTTCAATATTCTGAACGTAGGATCCACCGCGTGTCGTTAGATCTTCAGATGAATTCGCGTCTATTAAGAGCGTGGTGTCGTCCGCGTAATTAATAAGTAAATGATTGTCACCAATGCTTTTTTCAGTATGAATGTCATTAAAGTATATAATAAATAGGAACGGACCCAGCACACTTCCTTGAGGCACACCCTGTTCTAGTAATCTCACTGATGAGTGAACACAGGTGTTGTTGTTAACTAAACGCACAATTTGTTGTCTTCCGGATAGGTAGCTGGCAAACCAAGACAGCGCCGCACCTCGAACACCATAACATTGCAATTTTTGCAGTAATCTGTTATGATTAATGCTATCGAATGCTTTCGATAAATCTAGAAGTATACCATACGCCAATTTCTTACTTTCAAGTGCCGCAAGAGCAGCTTCTATGAAATCGAACAGCGCAGTTTCAATACTTTTACCCTGAATAAAACCGTGTTGGAATTTACTTATTAGTTGGTGTTTCTTAAAGAATGCAAATAAACGATTGAATACAAGTTTCTCAAACAATTTCGAAAATCCAGTTAATAAACTGATTGGTCTGTAGTTATTGATGTCATCACTGGGACCCTTCTTATAAAGTGGTACAACAATAGCCGTCTTGAGGTAAGCGGGGTAGACAGAAGTTTCAAATGATCTATTTATTATATGTACCAATGGTACAAGAAAAGATTCAGAACATCGTTTCAGAAAGTCCAACGGAATTCCATCAACGCCCGCTGACGACGAAGCGTTAAATGTTCGAATTATTGCTTTGAGTTCCTCTGCGCATGTGGGACTCATAAAGAAAGAGTTTGGGTTGTTGTGTATATCAATATCTTTACTCGCATCCCCGCTCGCGTGGGTGATAGACCCGAAATAGCTATTGAATTGCTCAGCAAGATGTTCCATATCGTCTGCAACCGGCAGGATATGTTTTTTCTTTTTACCCATATTAGAATTGATGATACGCCACATCTCTTTATTTTTGTTTGTAGAATTTGACAACCGAAAATTATTATGTTCTTTCTTGTACGAATTAATACAGCAATTATACATGTTCTTATAGAAGTTATAAGTAGCACTATAACTAAAATCATAACGAGATACAATACGTAACAATGATACAGTATTCTTAATTTCTAAAATATATGCTGGAATGGTAGGTGTTGGAACATCTTTGATTGGAACTTTCCTTATAGGAAAATTAGCATTAAAATGTCTTAAAAATATGTTGATAAATAGCCTGTACTGTTCATTTACCGTATACTTGTCATTTAAGACATCGCACCAGTTTTCTTGCGAAATTGCACGATTAAATGCCGCAGTATTCGAATGACTGAATACTCGTTTTTCTTTATACACCTTCTCATTAGTGTTATTAATTTTGCAGTCAATAGTTACTACTTGAGCTTTGTGGTCCGAGTAGTGTGTAGCAAACACAGACACATCACGAAAAGTCAGTGACTGATTACGCCATTTGTTTATAACAATAATGTTATCCAAACACGATGCACAGAAGTTCGTTTCCCTAGTAGGGACATTCACTAAAACCTCCGCACCAAACGAGTCGAAGATGTTAAAAATGTGTTGGCTTTTAAAATCATTGCTTAAAAGATCAACGTTAAAATCTCCCGCAATTATAGTTACACAACTAGAGTTGCCTACCACTGACAGAAGAGACTCCAAACGAACACAAAAATCTTCAAAACCTGCAGCGGGTGATCTGTATACACAAATAACGGTGAAGTGATCCCACAACAAGATTTAGGCCTCAAGAAAGGTGTTCCCAAACCATTTTTGAGCTGATCGTGTAAGAGCTCGCCGCATTAATCGCTCCTTGACAGTCGGTCACGATGATAATCTCCTGTTTTCGGTAGTTTCTTTCAGGATAGAACTGGACGCATCTTATAGAAGGATGCCATGGAATTTTCCTAAGCTGTCGAAGTACTTGGTTCTTGATCCATATACTCCGATTCTAGTCGTTCTAGTCATAAACTTACAGTAGCATCTTCACAAAGGACGACCTTCATTTCGCTTTGGTTTTTCATTCCGAGTTTTGTGCTATGTTCCATATCTTAATTTCAGTTTGAATGTTTTGTTGTTGGCTCTCCCATTTTCGATTTTATTCCCCTTACATCTTCCTATAGTCCTGCATTTTACATCCAGCGGTTGAGTTTCAAAAAACATTTCACACAATTTATTTTATAACCTCATATATTTTCCACCGATTATTACATAAGCGACAGACAAGGTTTCTGAAGACAAGGGGGCCATATTTTATTCCTTTATCAAAAGAACGTTAACATAACGTCTGCGTTTATTACGTGCTCATCGGTTTAACGTCACCTGTTGATATTTCGCGTTGATGCTACTGTAAGGTCGAGAACGTGGGCCTATTTTTTCGGGCCAAGGTACAACGCGCATAAACTTGCACCGTTAACCCCAAAACCCTAATTTTACATGCGTCGCTTATCTCCGTCCGACGGCGATAAGACATTTAAAAAAATGCATCGCCAAAACATGAGCATCAGGTGTAACATACATTGTATGTATAAAACCTATGGGTGAACTGTGCTATTTAGATATGCGAGCGTAATGTTTTTTCACGAAATCTAGAACGAAAAACGCCTATTTAATAATAATACGAGCGTAATTTATGCAAGTCAACGAATTATTTAACAGTTTTTTTTTTTTGGTTTGTAGATATATACACACGAACATGTTGATTTGTGTCAAGAAGAAATGAGCGATGGTTTTCCGATGGTAAACAAAATTTAAAACAGCATTTGATAATGCAAAAAAAATTAAATTAGAATTACAATCACGTGCGCGAACTATAACACAACATATCTAATGTTTAATTCATGATGGGTCACCATCGAACACACGGTATTAGTTTACAACGATTAGACCTGTTAATACCTGTTGTTTTAATTCAAAAATTTGCCACGCTTCATTAGGATGCTGGCCCCGTTTTTTGGTTCCCTATAAAAACGGATTATAAATAGAGGGACCACACCGATTCGCGATTGATTAGGTTGCAATAAATATCTACTGTCGTATCATGCACACATAAAATGATCTTTAAGGGAATGTCTACGATTCAAATGCATTCCGCGAAGTATATTAATTGTGGATTTAATATTTGTAATTTCTGTCGTGTGTTGTGTGTGTTTGTCGTGTAGATTACAAAAAAAAATCGGTAGGATTTTTTAATGCAATTGTCATCAAACTGGATTATAATCTGGGTGGTCCGCTACTCTTCCAGTCCCAATTACCGTTAAATTAGTCGCTATACAAAATACAGCGTGATTGGTGAGAATAGCCTTTTAAAAGTATTATACAAAAGGAACGGAATTTTAAAACAAAATTTTGTAGTTGTACAGGGTGCGGCAGTTAAATCCGGACAAATTTCAATTTGAATTTCCCGCCATATCGTAGTTCCGTCAGAGGTCGCGATTGAAATTCTTGAACGCCATGGGCGTTTAGTAAACAGTCATACTCTTAAAATAGCCGAGATGCTACGTACAAGTGTGGCGAAATACAATGCTTCGGAGAAGTCCGAGGAAGGTTCCACTAACCCGGCGAGGAGCTCCCATTCGAGGGAACGGGTGTCACGAATTCCGGCAGTCGTGGGAAAGGGCTCAGGAACTGACCTCGGAGGACCCTCGACAATCGTTGCGGAAATTGGCGTCAATGGTGGATGTCAGAGAGCGAACAGTGCGTCGGATTGCAGAGGAGGATCTACGTTACAAGTCGTACATAATAAAGGTACGACAGATGCTGTCTGAGGCTCCCAGAACAAAGCAGATTGCTCGCTGCAACCTGCTACTGAGTTCTTTGAAAAACGAAGCAGCTGGGCGAATCAGATTCTTTTCCGATGAAAAAATGTTCACTGTTGATGCGAAAATCAACCGGAGAAATGATCACTGGCTCGCCCACGACCCCGAGGGCGTCCCGATTGTTGCTCGAACAAAATTTCCGGCTAGTGTTCACGTCCTAGGTGTTGTGTCCGGTGAGGGTAACGTCATGCCGCCACATTTCTTTGAAAAAGGACAAACTGTCACAAAAGAAGTTTATCTGAACGTTTTAAAGGATTTTGTGGTACCGTGGATGGTAATTGTGGCCGCAGGGAGGGAATATGTATTTGAACAGGACGGTGCACCGACTCACACAAGCCATTTAGTCCAAAACTGGCTATCAGACAATGCGGACATGTTTTGGTCCAAGAGTTTTGGCCCCCAATAGCCCGGATTTGAACCCCTCGACTACTATGTTTGGAGCGTTGTTGAACGGGTTACCAACAAGTCGCGTCACCCTAATTTTGCGTCTCAGGGCAACGATGGAGGCGGTAATTGAGGCCAACGGCGGTTATATAGAGTAATTGTACTCCTGACAGGTCACACGAATATTGACTAAAAACATTTTCTTTTACATTTGTACTTTGTGTCAATAAATTATATTTTGATACAAAGTTTAATTTGTCCGGATTTAACTGCCGCACCCTGTATATGGTTGCATATGAACTATCACGGGAAAATATGTTTGAATAAATGTCACTTCCGGTTAACCGAAAGTAGGCATCAACTTCGATTTTTTAAATAGCATTCTATAAAATAAATTACAGATTCAGGTTCTATGATAAATTTTACACATACTTCATGTTTCATACCCTATACTTAAATACCATTCCTTCTGAGTTATTCTCAATTAAAGAAAAAAAGTGACAGATATCGATCTTACTTTATATTGATATTACGTCACGTAGGAGTAAAAGAGACGAATGAAATTTTGCATACGCACAGCTGATATTGTGTAGTTACGTTCGAAGTACTTCTCTGTAACATTATACAGGGTGTTTAAAAACTTAGTTGCTTATAAATAAGTTCAAATTTCGGAAAGTAGATTTTTTTAAATGGAAAGATGCCGTCAAACGGGGTAAATTTCTAAAAAATTCGTGAAGGTTTATTCATCATTTACTCACCTTATTCTGTACTCGTTACTTTTACAGAATCGTTAGGTCCTATTTATTTTTGGCCAGAATTGTGATTCACTTTATCACATAGGATGGGGTAAAATGAATCATATATAAAAATATCGTATCTGTGTCACTTTTGAATCATTCTGGGGGAAGTGAACCACATAGAAAGTATTTTAAAAGCGCCTAGATCATCCCGAAAAAAGTTAGATCAAAAGAACGGGAAATAGACAGTAGTAAATTATCAAAATAAAAACTTTATTCTTTGGCACAGATTAAAAAATCACAAATTTTTTTATAAAATACATAGCAATAAGGTGCTGAACGAGGTAAAACTTAAAATAACTGATAACACTTAGCTATACCTAGATAATACACTTAGTTAATGATAAACTAATTAAAGTCTCCTGAAAATTCTAAACAAAACTGTAAATATAAAGCATAAGGCTTTTAAATGAACCACAGACTAAACTAAAACTTCTTAAAGTAGATTAACACTAAACACTTTAACCCACTAAACACCAAACAAGTTTTAACCAAAACACCGACGCGTTTCAACAGCAATGCTGTCATTATCAAGGCGATAATAAAACTAAATTAAAATAAAACCTACAAATAACAGGTAACCTAAAATGTTATGCACGGTCAACCCGATACGCATCATTAATTTCCGATTAACGAAAACAATGACGGATACGGTATAGGTCCATTGTCACAGTTCATTACACATGACTTATTTTTATATATTTCTAAACTTTCGAAAACATTTCGAAACTTACAATTGTTTATTTGTCTAATTAATTTAACATTCGTATGATCGATGTTGTGATCTGTTTTAAAAATGTGTTGGGCAACGCTCGATTTCTCAATTCTATTAAATCTAAGATTCGCCATATGCTCTTTGAATCTAGTTGAGACTGCTCTCCTGGTTTGCCCAATATATTTTTGATTACAATCTTTACAATTGATTTCGTAAATCCCTGACTTTTCTAAAGGTTGTATTTTATCTTTAGGGTTACCGATGAGACTTCGTAAACTAGTCCCAGAACTGTAAACTATTCTGAGATCTAGCTCTTTGAAGATTTTACTTAAACCTTTAGTGATAAAGGGAGCGTAAGGGAGGGTCACAACGAGTGAGGCTTTAATATCCTCTCGAAAAGTCGTAGATCCTTTCACAGTTTTATTATAATTAAACTTCCTAATTAACTTATAGATATGCTGAGGCTGGAAACCATTACACTTGGCCGCATCTTTTATAATTTTAAGCTCTTTCTCATACCTCGCCTTGTTCAAGGGAAAAGTGAGGAGTCTGTGGACCAAAAAGTTCAGACTTGCCATTTTGTGTTGAACACAATGATGGGAATCTGAAGGAATGTAACGAAGTGTACTGGTTTCCTTTCTATACACGTCAAACTCTAATCTATTGTTATTTCTAATTACTAAAGTATCTAGAAAGGGTAGCTGACCGTTTTCTTCTCTTTCACAAGTGAACTTTATGGTTTCGAACCGATTATTTAATCTATTGAGAAAATCATCAATATTACATTTTTTAGTATCAAATATAGCGAAAATGTCATCCACATACCTCAACCAAACCCTAGGGAAATATTCGCTCTCAGATTCTAAGTCCTTTTCAAAACGGCTCATGAAAAGGTTAGCCAAAAAGGGCGACAAGGAGTTACCCATTGCCGTTCCTTCCAGCTGTTCATAAAAACTCCCGTAGAATTGAAAAACGTTCTGTTTCATACAGATGTCAGTTAAGTGAATATATTCCTGGACACAACTACTTACTCTGCCGATGTGGATGATATCAGTGTATATATGGTTAAAAAATGTACTAATGAATTGGCAACACGTTTATTATCAATAATTTTGTGGCAAACGGTACGTATCCTGAGATGATAAAAACGCGAAAATAAAACCTCTTCATAAGGGTGGCCCTGGGACTTGCGTGGAAAACTATCGTCCCATTTCAGTACCGAGTTCTTTTTCTAAAATATTTGAAAGGGCGATGGCAAATAGATTAAAAATTTATTTAGGAATTTTCAGTTCGGCTTTCGAAAGGGACATTCCACCACCCAGCAGTAGTCGGTAGGTGGTAGGTATAATAATAAATTAATAAAACCACCATTTATTTCACCTCCTTCAACTATTTTTGATTTGTCTTGTAAAATAATTGATGTGCCCTTTTTAATTGTAATTGTCATTTATATTAATAAAAATAAAAAGTAATATTCAAAGCATAAAAAAAAAAAAAAGGTATGAGCCGCGTCTATAATAAAACTTCCACAAAATAAATTAAAAATTTATTTTAGAACTTAATCACACCATCTATCGTGTAATAGGTGAATATATATATCATTTTTGTTCCTAGTATATGCATGATTATAGATACAAACGATACAAATTAATACAAACACAAAGATTTGTTTAAAAAATTGTGGTTTGAAGTACAAACTATTTGAAACATTAAATTGCTAATTTGTCGCGCGAAGTTCTACAGTTCACCAGATGGCACTGTATAGTTTCACTTTATTATTAGTTGATTAGTAGGTGCGTTGGGTACGCTTTAGAGATGTGCTTAGTAGTTCTTTTCAGTGAACTAGTTCCCGCGAACTATTTCACTTCTGCGAACTAGTTCAGTGAACTAATTCGTGAACGAACTATTAAGCAAAATGATTCCTTCCCATTCACGCATTCACTCGGTTGCCTCGTTCACCAGATACAGAATTGACTCGCAGTGATAGTGATGGGTTTCTACGAAGCAAACTGCTACTTTGAAACTGCTAACTATCGTTAGCAGTTTGTAGCGGCTAACGAATATTAAAAGAAACTGCTACTTTTTGTAGCAGTTTCCGATGTAAATATTTCTGACGTAGCAGCTCTATAGACATCATATGTTCTATCCCGTTGTAGCTATAGGAGAAACTGCTACAAAAGGTAGCAGTTTTTTTAAACTGCTAACGAAAAGTAGCAGTAGCAGTTTGTAGCTGCTAATGAAAAGTAGCAGTTTTACACATCACTACTTTAATAGTTTTCTCGTTCGACGTCGTATTTATTAGTCGGCTAACGTCGCCCATCACTCGTTCTTGCCATGTACGTGGATGTAATTCATGCCTAATCGGCATCAAGCCTTAATAGTTCGGGCGAACTAGTTCATTTCGGATCTATGAACTAGTTCTCTTAGTTCAGCTCAAAGAATAGTTCTTTTTAATAGTTCGTTCACGAACTACACATCTCTAGTACGCTTATATTACAGTATTTTCTATGCTTAGAGCAGTGTTGCCAACCCTACCGATTTATCGGTAGATCTACCGATTTAGAAGGTAATCTACCGATATACCGATTTGGCACTTCATCTACCGATATTTTTGATGTTTTATATTTTAATCAGAAATTTAAGAATAAAAGAGATTGAGGGAGGAATTTTTTGTAAAATAGTAAATTGAGGAACAGTTACAGCATCATTTCTTTATAAATGGCTTACATAGTGCGGAAATAATTCAAAAAAATGCAACGTTCGTGCGATTAATAAACATCTATTTGAAAAAATTATATAGTAAAATTTATATAGTTCATCAAGCGAAGATAAGATACCACGTTTATTTTGAGTTGTTTTATTTTTTAAATTCTTATTTTATTTTTGCATTTGTTTTTTAATAAAAAGTATTTTTTCCGTAACATGTTTATCTGTATATTTCAAACCTACCGATTTTTCCCGATATCTACCGATTTTTTACGGTCGGTGCTACTGACTTTTGGTTTTCCAGGTTGGCAACACTGGCTTAGAGGGTCTCGCCTGTCTCGCCATCCTAGCCATCGAGTCTAGAGCATAGATAAAGTAACTTAGAATGGCAACTCAATGTTAAAAAAACGAGCTTTAAAACGCCCTCTGGTATTTCCTCGGAAACTATACGTGCCACTACCAACCGATATTTTATTTATTTTTAAAATTAATATATGTATTTTTTGACCTTTATATACTTATCTTTTAATTCCTGATTTATTTCCACTTAGAGGTCAATAAAACAATAAATAATTAAATACCAATTTATTCCATAACATATAATAATATGTTTTCGTTAAATAACTTCTTCGGTGGAAGAAATTGACATTTAATATGTGTCAAATTACTAATAATATAAATATAAATTGCCATGCCTATCAACAAAATTAATTAAAACAAAGAATTCATTGATATATCGAATTTTAATTATATTCACAAGTAATAATGAAGGAATAATGATTTAATACAACTATAGAAATTGAAATGATTTGAATTATTCGTATATCAATCTATTTTTTGTCAAGCTCTAACAATTCTGTTCAAGGACTAGGGAAAAACATGGCAAAAAAACCTAGTCAAGAGCTTAAAATTAATAAAATTCATGCGTGAATTAAATTATTGTAAATAACGCTTAAATTATCAATATCCGTTCTAAAATTTACCGCGTTTTCATCTTTCTTAATGTATATCATTTCGTAAATTAATCTTTTTTTATAATTATTTTCCTTTTTTAAAATTTTAGTGTTTTGAAAATCAAAATTATGTCGTCTATCTTTAGAGTGCTTAGATAAAGCAGTTTCAGCGGTGACGTTATGTGTAACAGTGTATTGATGGTTATAAATTCGTTTCTTTAAATATTGTTTGGTTTGTCCGATATAACATTTATTACAATCTTTGCAATCTAATTTATAAACGACATTACTTTGATTATCATGTTTAATGGGTGTTTTTAAATTTGTGAATAAATGTCTATTGTTGGTAGGTATGAAAGTTATGTGAATGTCTGATTTTTTTAATTCGTGTTTTATTGTGTCGCTTAAATTGTTTATATATGGTATAGTGTGGTATATGTTATTATTTGATTTTGTACCTGTGTTATATATTTTATTTATTCTTTTTGTGATTAATTTATTGTAAAACTCTTTAGGATAACTATTTTTTTCTAGTATTGTTTTTACTTTGCTTAAATTTTCTTTTCTAAAATCAGGGTGAGCTAATTTAATAGCCTGATCTACTAAACTGTTAATTACGCTTTTTTTAAAATTTACCGAAGTGTTTGAAAAATAGTTTAAATGCCTACTACTACTAGTGTCTTTAATGTACCAGTTTGTTTTTATTTGTGTGTTATCATGTAGTATCTTTACATTTAAAAAGTTTATAGAATTTTGATTTTCTCTTTCAAAAGTAAATTTTAACCTATCATGATATGTGTTAAATGTGTAGAACATGTTCAATTTTATCATTTGGTATGCATCATATACAATCATGTACATACCGCTTATAAAATTGCACATGACAGTTTAGTTTGTCAAGTGAGACCTGCTCTAAGTCCTCCATTACTAAATTTGCTATAACAGCAGATAATGGAGAACCCATTGCTGTACCGAATATTTGTTTATATATTGTGTCATTGTACTGAAAATATGTAGAATTTAAGCAAAGTTTTGCAGCCAACATGAATTCATTTTTTGGTAAATTTGTATAATTTTGAATTAAATTCCATTTTTTGTTTATAATGTTTAATGCCAAATCTGTAGGAACATTTGTGAATAAAGATACAACGTCTAAACTGATAATTTCATGATTACACGGTACGGATTTTTTGTTAATGAAATTAACAAATTCCCACGAATTTTTTACATGATACTCTGTATTTCCTACAACATTACTGAGAATTTTGGATAAAAATTTTGATAAATTGTATGTTGGTGATTGTATACAATTTACAATCGGCCTTAAAGGAATATCAGTTTTATGAATTTTAGGGACGCCATAAATTCGCGGAGTTATCGAATTATATATTTTTAAATGTTTAGCTACGGATTGGTCTATATAATTGCTATTTAACCAACTAGTGATTAATTGGTTAGAGAACAACAGCGCCATCTCCCAGTCATACCGGTACTAAACGAATGTTATCTCTCTCACTCAGTGCGTAAATTTACCTTTTTTGATGATTTTTTCGCTGTCACCATCCTGTCACATGTTTTTATTGTCTTCTGTCATTTTTGTATTATAATATAATTTTAACATTATACACAAAAAATGGGTTTTTAGGTAGAAGCGAACCGAGAAATTTAACTCTCTTATAAAAATAAGTGTTCTGATTCTGGTTATATAGGTATCGTTTCGCCTATGTAAGTAGCTATGTAGGTAATTTGAAAATATTGCTTTAGGTATATTGTATATTTTAATGAATAAAGTGTGTGTATATATGAATGATAGACGGCGATTTCCAGTGAAGAAAGAAAAGATATTGAAGGTATGATTGTAACGAATTGATGTTTAATTGTGATAATCAAACACTAATATTTCCTTCCTCTGCACATTTTAAAAAGGAATGTTTAAATGGTTCCCAATTGGTTTTAAGGTCTATACCATCTGCGAATTTGCTTGGTATTCTCTATAGTTTAATAAGTCATGTGAATTCCTCTAAGCAGTTTAAATATTGTATTTCTTATAATGACATAACATGAAATAAGACTTATTTTTGTTTTAATTAAAGTAATAGTAGATAGCATTTAGAACTTCTAATTCTTATATTTGACATTATCCATACGAAACAGCCATTTCATCAAATCATTACGTATGTCAAACATTCTATTATATGCATACTACTTATTTGTCTCAAATCACAATGTCAGTTAAATTTCAATTTTTATCTGCAATGCAATCATTTGATAAAATATAGAAATAAAATTTTAAATAACCCGCACGCTAAATTGTGACTTAAATAGTACCGGTATGACTGCAAGAGGCGCTGCAATAGTCGTTCATCCCCACTACAGTACTTGCCATTCTATTATATCTAAGTTATTCTATGCACCCCGTGGTCTAGAGTGCACTATTACAGTGTGATCTAGAGTATTGTTAGTGATAAATTTACTATTAAATTGAATATTTATTATAATACTGATATTGAGTGTTCTTATTCTTGTTATATTTCTTCTGTCGCAACGATACAACACAACTTCATTTAAAACCTATATAAAGAACCCAACAGGTAAAAAATGAATGGTTTTTTTGTTGATGTTTTTTAGTAAAGTGTAATTTTTTAGGTATTTGAACATTCCCATACAATGGTTAGATTGAAAAGAGCATTCGTTCGATCACCTAAAATGTCGAGCATATTTAAAGATGTAACTGTCGTCATTAATGACTGGAACGAAATTTTTTGTGAGGTTATATATTCTGTAATATCGCAAACAATTTCATTTCATTTTCCAAGGAATTTGAAATTAATACGTAAAGAAGATATCTCTAATATGTTAGTAGTAGCTGATGTAATACACATTTCTACGGACGATATGAATGTTCAATTGCGGTTTGGTACATTTGAATTGCAGAAGGATTTCCTCGATGTTGTATTTCCCGAACGGTAAGAAGAAAATTGCATCTACTATTTCTTTATAACAGTTACAACTTCTTAATTGTTTAACAAATCAGCAAAAAAAATAATTTGTTAAATAAAATAGATGTGAGTACACAGAATAATTTTTTGGTGACACCAATTTTTAATAAATAACGGTTTAACAATTAAACATCGGTATCACCTCACACCACAACTTTGATTAATTATTCGGGACACGTGTTTCGAAAACGCATGGGTTTTCATCATCAACCGAATACCGAATGAATAAATAAAATTAAAACACCATCATTATAAACATCCCCCTACTTATTGTATAAACAAGCAACGCATGCGAACTCTACTTAACCGGACTAATCGTTAGCACATGTTGCGAAGGGACATCCTATCTCTTTAAATTCGTAAACAAAACCGACCTTCCAAGAATCGATGGTTCTCTATTCATGAGATTATTTTCGTGTTTATACATAAAAATACTCTCGTAGGCGTCGAGTTCCCTTGGCTTATCGACGGCTTTTAATAATTTGACACTGTCTGTTTCAATATGATGTCCCTTTTCAATTAAATGTTGTGCTACTGCGGACTTTCCCTTTCTTCCGTATCGAAAGTGAGCTAGATGTTCTTTGTATCTAGTCTCTATTGACCGTTTTGTTTGCCCGATATAGATTTGATCACAGTCTTTACATGCAATTTTATAAATTCCCGACTTCTGTCCCATCTCAGGTTTGTCTTTCGGGTTGCCTAAAAGATTTTTTAACGTACTATTGGTCTTATAACAGACATTTAAATTAAACTGTTGAAAAACGCGGTTCAATCCTTTGGTTATAGGGTGGAACGGTAACTTAATGAATTTCTTTTCCCGGTTATTCGATGGGACTAAAGTAGTGGAATTTCTGACGTGATTCTTATATTGGGCTTTTTTAAGCGTGCATTCAACATCTGCAGAAGAGAAACCATTATAAACCGCTATTCTCTTAATAAATTCTAATTCCTTCTGAAATCTCACTTTATTTAGCGGGAATTTAACCAATCTATTCATTAAAAAATTTATCGCGGACATTTTCTGTTGATCACAATGATTTGAATCTGCTAGAATGAATCTATTCGTATTTGTTTCTTTTCTGTAGATGTCAATTTCCAATCTATTATGTTCATTCCTAATAACTAGAGTATCCAAGAAAGGAAGTTTGTTGTTCACTTCTTCTTCTACTGTAAATTTAATGGTATTAAATCTGGAATTTAATTTGCTGAGGAATTCGTTGACACTCATTTTTGTAGTGTCGAACACCGCGAATATGTCATCCACGTACCTAAGCCAGATTCTCGGAAAATATCCATTCTCTCTTTTCATGCTCGTTTCAAAACTACTCATGAACAAATTAGCAATGAAAGCCGATAAAGGAAACAAAATAGTCATCTTGGATAAACAGGAATATTATACGCGAGTTGACAGCTTATTAGCTTCTGGACCATATAAGCAATTAAAAAAGAACCCATTGCCGTCAATGATCATAGAAACTAGGGACACAATCAAAAATTGCCCTAACTTAATTGATAAAAACTTAAAATTTAAACTGATTAGCTCTCACCCCACTATTCCGAAAATGTATTGTTTGCCGAAAATTCATAAACCCGGAAATTCAGTAAGACCCATAGTTTCAGGAATCAATTCACCGACATATTATTTATCCAAATGGCTATCTAATGAATATAAGAAATTCTCCTTACATACTGAAAACTTAACGGTGGGAAACTCGATTGAATTTGTGGAACAGATAAATAACATTGAACTAAAACAAGGAGAAATTCTCATTTCATTTGACGTTAGTTCACTTTTTCCGAGCGTACCTATACCAGAAACGTTGGAGTTCTTAGTAGATTTTCTGAAACATAATAACGTAGATGAGATTAAAATAGCTGAATACAAAAGATTAACCTCGTTGTGCATGTCGCAAAATCGGTTTCAAGTGAATGGGAAGTTTTATGAACAAAATGAAGGCACTGCAATGGGTAATCCGTTATCCCCTTTCATTGCTAATTTGTTCATGAGTAGTTGATGATCAGTTGATAACGGTTTGGTAAACATTTTTTATAATTTAATGTTAACGTTCTACATTTGTTCATGAAATTTTGAGATTATAATTTAAATTATTTTTATACAAACCAATAAATTTTTTTGTAGGGACAAGACTCTGCCGTCTTCGCCGGCTTCCTCAAAAACATCATCACCACCAGAAACGCCAATGTCATCAAGATCCGATTCTTCATCCCTATCATCTCCAGAAAATAAAAGAAATTAAATGTAATGAAATAAAACTAATAAATACTCATAGCTGTTATGTTTTTTTTTGTGTGTCTGTTGTCTTAGTTTAGAAAAGTGGTTTATATTAGACTCTGTTTACGTTTTATGTTGCGTTCTACATTCACGTGTAAGGTAGGTACTTTAGTAAACTTTTATAATTTTTTTTAAATTATTATTATTATTCGGTTCTGTTGCTATGCGTATCTTTCTTTTCCAATGACATATGTCCCATGCTTTCATATTCTGTCATGAACTGTATGTAGTTTTCTCGAAATTGTTTATTCTTTGACATTTTTCTTTCTAACTGATCAAATCTGTTGATAGCTTGACCTTTGGAGTCACCTAATTTTTGTGGAGATTCTTTGAAAGGTATGGAGACTATAAATCGTCCTGTTGCGTCCCTTTCTACTGTTTCTGTGTATATTCTTTCACACATTTTGTCATCTTGGGAAAGTGGTCTAGTTTCTGATAATTCTTCTAATCTCCAGAACTGTTCTAGTTGATTCTGTAAACTTTCGTTTTGTGAGAAATTACAATGAACCTTTGGATGACCTATGTTGGAACCCATATTTCCTGCAACAATCCATCCAAATTTTGTTTTTTGAAGCATTGGCTTGTCTTTACCAAGGCTGTGTTGCCCAATGCACAACAATTGCCAAAATAACCCTGCGCCGATCAATAGATCCACTCTCTCTGGTTTGGCAAAGTTTGGGTCTGCAAGTCGTATGTAAGGTGGAATTCCTAGAGATTTTCCATCAATAGTCATTTCAGGTAAGTCATCAATAATTGAATCTAGTACAAGGCAAGACACATTCATTTCGTATGAATTGTGCAACGATCGTAAGGTAAGTAAACATTTGTGTGTGATTCTTGATATGCGTTTGTTCTCCAATGATTGATGATTCAATAGGTTGTTTTTCTAGACCCAATATTGTACACAAACGTCCAGTTATAAATTTGATTGGGAACCCGAATCTAAAATGGCTCTGCATATTTGGTGATGCCCATTTTTGTCTGTGGTCTGTACCATAACAGTAGATAGTAATACATGTTCTAATTCTTGACCATTCCTAACTGATAATACTAAATTATCGGCATGTGTCTGATTTGCGCTTGTTTCATGTGATACATGTAATAAAGTATTATGTTTGCCGCCGCAAGTTCTACATTTACCAGAACTGCATGTTTTGTAGCGATGACCTGATCTTATACAATTTAAGCATAATTTTAACTTCTTTACTGTATCAATTCTTGCATTAACTGATAATTGCAAAAAATCAGGACAATTAAATATGAAATGTCCCTTTTTACAATGTGGACACAATTGTTCACCTGCTAGAAGTGAATAATTACCTTTTGTATATACTTCACGTTTAGGCTTGACTAATTTCGTTATTTCATTCTTTTTTGCATCTAACGTATCTAATAAATCTGCTTTATTTCTCAAAAATGTTTTTAAATCATCTAATGTAGGTAAAACATCGGTTCTTTTTTCTTCCCAGTCACGTGCCGTTGTTCGATCTAGTTTCTCCGTAACAACATGAATAATGATAGTATCCCAATGTTCTGTGGGTTGTTGCAATATTTTTAATGAACGCAGGTGTTTTGATATATGGTCTACTAGGTTTCTAATGTCAGTTGCTGATTCTTTTATAATCGGTTGTATATTGAACAATGCTTTCATGTGATTATTTATTAATAACGGTTTGTTGTCATATCTTTCACATACTAAATCCCATGCTATTTTATAGTTTTGATGTGAAAATTCTATGTTGAGAATAACTTGTGACGCGCTACCTTCTAATGCAGCTCTGAGGTAATGAAACTTTTGTATGTCATCTAGTGTATCATTTTCATTGATTAATGACTGAAAAGTATCTCGAAATTCTAACCAATTTTCTGGATTACCGTTAAATTTCGGCAAATGAATTTGAGGTAATTTTACGTGTGATTTACCGTTATTTGAACTGTTTAAATCGTTTACATTTTGCTCTGGTTTAACTTTGTATTTGTTTATTATCTGTTTAGCTTGTACTACTAGTTTGTAGTAGGATGTTTCGAAGCTTTCACGTTCTTGTAGCTGGGTGTCGATAGTTTCTGTTGCGGTTTCAATTTCTGTTTGAATTTCGTCAAATTCGTCAATTAGCGGTTCGATTTTAGTTAACCTTAATTCTACCTCGGCTAATTGTGTGTTATCGACTGAAACTCCATCAAATTGACTTAGAAAAGACGAAAATAATGTCAATTTTGCCTTTAATGATCCCCGTTTACGAATCTTTTCTGTTTCGGTCATTGTATTGGTATATGAATAATATGGCAATTGACAGGAACGGTTAAGGAATAATAATAGGAAAATAATGAATGCACACTTACTGCGTTGTAAATAGTTGAACTGCGTCGACTTGCTTGATTCTGCTGCACATCTAATATCTTGAGGATATTGTTCATGTATTTTTGCGTTATAACATGGTTATAACTGTACTATAACCAAACTAACTTCAAAAACTGCGTCGCCAACGTTGAATGTTGTAAAACTTGGCTTGCACGATTTATTGATGCTAATTTGCGTTTTTGTTCTTCCTATCCGGCTCGAAGGACCAATTTTATGTATGATATTGCTTTTTGTTTGTTTTAATAATGAATGAAGACACACACATCTACTACATGCTTTATTGTCACATTACGTTACATTAAGTTTTTTTTTCTCTCCCCTAAGATGGCGGTAAATTCAAATATTTAAATTATATTATACAAGTAGATATATAAGCGTTTTGAGAATGTATTCTTTTTTAAACTTTCATTCAGTTCTGTCGTAACGCTACGATTGCCTGGGATGTGTCTTCCGATTTGCATACAGCATTTAAAATTCAAAAAAGAGCAATTCGTATTATAAATTCTTTAAATAATAGAACTAGTTGCAAGCAATACTTTATAAATATGGGTATTATGACCTTGCCATGTATCTATATATTTCACCAGCTAGTACTATATAGTTGTGCTAAAACTAGTTGTAGAAGCTTAACTGCTGTAGGGGAGTATCACCACTACAATACTAGACCTGGTGGGTTATTAGAAATACCCAAGCATAGATTAGCATTTTTTGAAAAAAAGCCCTCATTATCAGGCTATTGGCGCGTATAACCGGCTGCCTACATCTCTTAAGAATATGGGCGTGGTTAAGTTCAGGGAGAAAAATTTGGCTCGACTTCTCATTGGTTCTTGTAATCACACGGTAAATTTAGTTCCTTATGCTGAGGTGACTGCGTTGTAAGCATTAAGCAACCTATATTATCGGGAGTGGAGACAGTGTTCTATTTTGTTGATAAGATAGTGCGCCACCAACTTCAGCACAACGAACTACAGGTGGCGGGACATTCAAAGGGATTACTTTATTAATATTGAAGATTTTTATTAAAGTATACACCAAATATTTCATAACTATAATAGTATAGTTAACATATAACTATACTAATATAATTATGAAATATTTGGTATATACACATATCGGAAAATCTGGGTATAAATACAATGGAATTAAAATACTTTATAAGAAACTGTTAGGTTCGAGAGATAAGTACCTACATACTACAAATATGTTACACTAATACATAAAGTAATTTTAAAATAAATCTAATCTATTGTACTACTCTACCCGTTGTTGGATTGAGCTAAAAGAACCAACTCTCTTAAAAGTCTCAGGGGAATAAAGATTCGACAATTGACCTCAATAAATACCACAGTGGCCCGTAAATGTTCAAAATTTTACTTTCAATTAAGTATAACAAATTATGTAATTCGGTAACAATAAAAAGGAAAGAATACTACTACTACTACAATACTACAAAAGAAAATGCAACAACAAACGCTTGATGCTAAAAATAGAAAAATAAAATAATTCTCACAAAAGGAATCCTAACCTAAAAAAACTACTTATTAGTAGTATTACTATTGCTAATACTACTAATAAAACTATAAACTACTACTACAATACTATAAAGAAAATACCACGTAAAATAAACGAAAAGAAGATAAATATCAGTTACAAAAGCCAAACCAAGGGTGCTCATGCTCTCACGCAAGATAAACAAACAAGTGAGATACAGTGTTGCTACTGCCTCTTAAAATTTTGTACTAAATAATAGCAAAAAATTGTACTAAATTTCATCTTAATTGTACTAGCTTCAGGACTAACATAAATGGGCGCGAAAATTCAAAATTTATATATAGATTTATAAAATAACGCTTGTTGAAACATTGTATGTATTTATTCTCAAAAGAATAACAAACAACAATAAACACATACACAGACATGTAATAATATTTATATTAATCAAATGCATCAATATTAATTTCTATGTTTAACATCTTTGTAAATTGAATTAACTAAAGGGAATGTATTAAACAATAAGTATTCCTTTACTGACAAGATATTTCCACAAGTACTAACAAGAAGTCTGTTTCTTAGCTTGTTCTTTATTAAACAGATCAGGGGTAGAACTGCGCCGAATCGATAGCAAACCGCCTCGACACTTTCCCCACACTCCGCTTCTCACCTTCCCTTAAAGTGAATAAGTGCTTTAGGGAAAGGAGAACAGTGGGGTGTGGTAAAAATGTCGAGGTGAGCCGTTCTCGATTTGGCGCAGTTCTACACCAGAAGGTATCAAATCAACCGATAGAGGATAGAGGTAGCTGATTCTACAACATTGTTATTCTACAATATTCTACATCTGTATTCAGTACCGCCAACCCAAGCCCAAGTATCACCAACCTATTTCGAATGATGCTGCAAAATAACTAAACTTAATAATAGGGTTGGTGATACTTCTAAATTGTACTAGATTTTACAAAGAGGTACTGATGTACTAAAAAATCATTGATTGTACTAATTCTAGTACAATTGTACTAACTATAGCAACACTGGGTGAGATATCAAATATGACGTTTTCCATGCTTCCCCGTTACGTCGATAATATAGGTTGCTAAATGCTTACAACGCTGTCACCTCAGCACAAGGAACTAAATTTACCATGTGATTACAAGAACCAATGAGAAGTCGAGCGAAATTTTTCTTATTATGATTCTATCCCCTGGTTAAGTTCAAGGAATCAGTGAAACGGTTGCTATTGAAGAAATGTCACTACTCATACTCATACTACTCATATAACGAATATTTGAATGATAGAATATAACTTTTAAATTGTTGTTTCACTGTATACTGTTTTTATATTGTCTTTGTATTTACTTTGCTCAAACCACGGAGATTCTCCCAGAGGGATGCTCTTAGTCTCTCCTATCTACCTTTATCAATTTACAATTTTATTTATAATTTAGAGTAAAAACGGGGTAAAATATGAAGGTAACAAGGAACAACAAACGAGGAAAATATAACCAATAATAACTAGTTCAATCTAGTAAATATATTTATAATAATTAAAAACTGGAACTAGCAGGTCTTAAACATATTTTATATAACATTTTACACAATTTTCCGCAATTTGATCGACACAATAACCTAACATAAGTATAAAAATAACAAATTAATTGTGTCGTTCTAATTTCGACATAGATATATTCTATAACGTTATAATATTTTTGCCTTTACTGTTAAATAAGTGACAGACCATTCTCCATGTAGTGGTGACATAATAATGTCGGATTTGGACGACTTGTCGAAAAGATAAATTGTATGGAACTTTCTCTTCGTGCGTTATACGATGAAATACTCGCCAAATCAACAGTAAACAATTCATATTTACGTATGTACCTACATGTAAACATTTTCAATTAGAAAGTGAAAATGTAAAACGTGCTTCGAGAGAGGATACACCTTCACCTAAATTTGATGGATAACCTCAAAGAATGCGTTCTGGAGTTTAAATCTGTATGCTTTATGATATTTATATCCTTGTTAAAACTATTTCGCAGCTAATTAGCGAATTATTAAAATATTACAATATTAGTAATATGCTGCCATCTGTTATCATCTCGTATAACTAGCATAACATTTATGTTAAAAAATTTTGTTGCTAGATGTCGCCACCGGACATTGTTTACCTGTTGTTTGAGAGATGGCGCTAATAAAATTTTAACAAGTTATTAAAAAAAAACTTTATTCGAATACATTTCTTAAGCATATTATAATTCATACCTTAATAAATAAAAATGAGACCAAATTCGCTTTTCAACTCAATTAACAAATAATGAAAAATCAACCGAGATTCTTGTCATTCAAAATTTCAATTGGTGGATTATCAATGCTAACTTCGCTAGCCCAATTCTTCCAGGTCTTGATCTCCTCGATCAACTTTTCCCCAGGACTGGCAGTAGCGGAGCATTGGGAATGCGCCAGAAGTTGGTAATTCTCGTCGATGGCGCCTATCTTCACGCCATACGCTATCAATTGTTTGGCGTTCAGGAGGGCCATTTTCGGAGGGAGTTTATTAACGAAACAGCCGATGAAAGAGATACCTATGGCGTATTTATTGAAGCTGTACGTGTGAGCTCCCACGGCTGTCCATCCACGACCTTCGTAGACGTTACCGTCGCAGCCGACTAAGAAACTGTAAGCGATGTCGTCCCATTTTCGACTTTCCACGTGGAATTGTTGGATTAAACGGACTAGAAGAACGTTGTCGAATTCTGTTGTAGCGTCTTCGGATGCGGAATGAGCTGGAAGCAAATTAAACGAAAATTATAAATTATCATCGTGGATTAAAAAGATTCTAAGACCTACAAAAACCGGGGTCATGCTGAATACGATGACAGTGTCAGATTTGGCCTGAAAGGCTTCGTTTGGCCAAAAAAGAGTACCTAGGACATAAGAGCACTTTGATCCCGTTTTTTGTAGGTCAAGGAACCCAAACCCCGCGACTATTTCTTTATTCGATAGCAAATTTTCTCAGCTTTCGTAATATGTATAGGTTGTATTTACAAAAGTGGCTACGTCACCTTGAAAAATGAGAAAAACTCGAAGGCTGCATATTTTGACGCTCCAATTCCATATGCAAGCATTTCACCACCCTTTTCTATGGAGATTGGCTTCATTTCGGAGGTGCGCTTCATTCAACATTGTACACAGATAAAGGCATTTGTGTTACCAAATAAAAAGATCGTAAATGGTAGTGACTACAAACAGGAGCGAGGAGAACAAATAGAAAACCCCAGACTTAGACTTATATTAAATTACAACCAAGCCTTCTTAGGCGTTGGGCATGACTTCCTATATGATCAGGGCTGTGTTTCGGAATGAAAACAAATGCCTATCGAATGACATGTACGACCCCATTATTATTTGTTTTTATTATCTGTCATAAGTGCAGGTCCTGAGCTCGTGAACGCTCATACTTTTATCAAGTTTTAAGAGAATTTTTATTAATTTCTCGAATAAGTTTTAATGCAGAGGGGCTTACAGCATTATACAGATGACATTAAGGCGTTTAAGTATTGAAGAGATGAGCTAAGCTATGGGAATACTTATGACTGCCGCATCGCTAAGAACTGTTGGTGCTTATTTCAATGTGAGCCACAACGTGATCAGAAGAGTTCGAATGCGTTCTAATGATACCTGGATCTGTCCAAAATAGACACGGCGGAGGGCGAAATCGCAGTACAACAGTCAGGGAGGACCGTTTTATTACGATTCAGTGTCGAAGGAATAGATTCTGCAAGAATACTCCAACTTCAGTTATTGAATGCAACAGGTACTCAAGTATCTACTCAAACAGTAAGAAGAAGGCTCCATGCTGTGAATTTGAGATCCAGATCTTCTAAGAAATGCCCATTGTTGATCAGAGCCCACAAAAGAAAACGGCTAGAGTGGGCACATCAATATGCAAAATGGAATGTTGAAGATTGGGATCGTTGTTTATTCAGTGACGAGACCAGAGTGTGTCTCCATAGCTCAGATGGAAGAGTTAGAGTTTGGAGAAACAGGAGAGAACGCTATATTGAGAACAACATGACTTACCATCAAGCTTATGAAGGCGGGTCAATTACTGGGGAGGTATTTCTGCTACAATGAATAGCGTCAGGTATCTTAATAAGGTATTACGATTTGTAGTGCTATCATTTGCTAATGGAATAGGCGATGGTTTTTGTGTTTGTTTGTTCATGATAACGCGCGTCCTCATAGAACAAGACAAATCAATGCATTTTTTGAAGAGAACAATATTACACACATGGATAGGCCAGCGAACTCTCCAGATCTTAATCCCATAGAGAACGTATGGGAACACCTGAAGAGGTTGATAAGATCACAAGGAGTGGATTCCAACAATCACCGTCAGCTCCGAACTGCCGGTTTGAAAGAATGGCAAAATATTCCTCAGAATTACATTCGGAATTTGATTTCCAGCATGCCAGGACGTTGCCAAGAGATCATAAGAACTAGGTCCCACGCATTATTAATCTTTATGGTTATCTTTTGATTATCTTTTCTTTCCAGAGCAAACTTTTCTGTAATACTAAAAAGAAGATTTTGTTATTTTTCTATTTAAAACATTTGAAATTCGTTATTGAAGTATTATTCTTTTAATTCCTCTCCTTAAAAGTAGAACACTAAACACTTTAACCCACTGAACACCAAACAAGTTTTAACTAAAACACTGACGCGTTTCAACAGCAATGCTGTCATTATCAAGGCGATAATAAAACTAAATTAAAATAAAATCTACAAAAACAGGTAACCTAAATGTTATGCACGGTCAATCCGATACGCATCATTAATTTCCGATTAACGAAAACAATAATGAATACGGTATAGGTCCATTGTCACAGTTCATTACACATGACTTATTTTTATATATTTCTAAACTTTCGAAAACATTTAGAAACTTGCAATTGTTTATTTGTCTAATTAATTTAACATTCGTATGATCGATGTTGTGATCTGTTTCAAAAATGTGTTGAGCAACGCTCGATTTCTCAATTCTATTAAATCTAAGATGAGCCATATGCTCTTTGAATCTAGTTGAGACTGCTCTCCTGGTTTGCCCAATATATTTTTGATTACAATCTTTCCAATTGATTTCGTAAATACCTGACTTTTCTAGAGGTTGTATTTTATCTTTAGGGTTACCGATGAGACTTCGTAAACTAGTCCCAGAACTGTAAACTATTCTGAGATCTAGCTCTTTGAAGATTTTACTCAAACCTTTAGTGATAAAGGGAGCGTAAGGGAGGGTCACAACGGATCAAGCTTTAACATCCTCTCGAAAAGTCGTAGATTCTTTCACAGTTTTCTTATAATTAAACTTCCTAATTAACTTATAGATATGCTGAGGCTGGAAACCATTACACTTGGCCGCATCTTTTATAATTTTAAGCTCTTTCTCATACCTCGCCTTGTTCAAGGGAAAAGTGAGAAGTCTGTGGACCAAAAAATTCAGGCTTGCCATTTTGTGTTGAACACAATGATGGGAATCTGAAGGAATGTAGCTAAGTGTACTGGTTTCCTTTCTATACACGTCAAACTCTAATCTATTGTTATTTCTAATTACTAAAGTATCTAGAAAGGGTAGCTGACCGTTTTCTTCTCTTTCACAAGTGAACTTTATGGTTTCGAACCGATTATTTAATGTATTGAGAAAATCGTCAATATTACATTTTTTAGTGTCAAATATAGCGAAAATATCATCCACATACCTCAACCAAACCCTAGGAAAGTACTCGCTCTCAGATTCTAAGTCCTTTTCAAAACGGCTCATGAAAAGGTTAGCCAAAAAGGGCGACAAGGAGTTACCCATTGCCGTTCCTTCTAGCTGTTCATAAAAACTCCCGTTGAATTGAAAAATGTTCTGTTTCATACAGATGTCAGTTAAGCGAATATATTCCTGGACACATTGTTGACTCAAACTATTTTGAAGCAACAAGTCCTCGAGGTATGTCAAGGTGTCTGGAATCGGTACACTAGGAAAGAGAGAACTAACATCAAATGAAATCAATATTTCACCATCCAGCAACTGAATATTTTGAATTTCTTTAATAAATTCTAACGAATTTTTTACTGCAAAACTAGGTTGCTGTATTGGCAAATTATTAAATTCATTGGTCAGCCATTTGGAAACCTTATAAGTCGGTGCGTCAATTGCCGAAACAATTGGCCTTACTGACTTACCAGGTTTGTGAATTTTAGGTAAACAATATAATTTAGGGACAACAGGATTGGAAACATGTAGCTTACGTCTAACATCGGCAGTAACAAGGTTGTTACAAGTTTTAAACACATTGTTGACGTCTCTAATCATTTTCGGTAAAGGATTTTTTGAAATTGACTTATAAGGGCCACTACTCAACAGGTCATTAACCCGATCATAGTAGTCCTCTTTATCTAAAATAACAACCTTGTTCCCTTTGTCAGCTTTCAAATAAAAACAATCTTTTTCCCGCAAAGTTTTAATGATTTTAATGTTTTCGGATTTCTGAGGTGATTTATAGGATTTCAAATTTTTTGAAATAGTATGTTTGCAGGCCTCCCTAACAAACTGTTTTGTGGGCTCAGGAAACCGCTGGATAGAGGATTCTATCCCGGCAATAACCCACTCAACATTCGATTCAGGAGTCTGCAAACCAAATTTCAATCCTTTATTCAAAAGATTCCCGTTCCCGTTCACTAAAGGTTTGCGAAGAATGATTTTCTACTATGTTAATGGTATTTATCGGAACATGATGTTTATTTTTTAAAAAACAACCTAACTTTCTTAATTTCCTATCATGAGAGAATTTCTTATTCTGAACTTTCCTATCGATTGAAATAAACATGTTCCGTTGAATATCAACTATGGTGTGATTTTCAACGGAATATGTAGTAAAAAATGGAATATTGACGATTTTCTCAATACATTAAATAATCGGTTCGAAACCATAAAGTTCACTTGTGAAAGAGAAGAAAACGGTCAGCTACCCTTTCTAGATACTTTAGTAATTAGAAATAACAATAGATTAGAGTTTGACGTGTATAGAAAGGAAACCAGTACACTTCGCTACATTCCTTCAGATTCCCATCATTGTGTTCAACACAAAATGGCAAGCCTGAATTTTTTGGTCCACAGACTTCTCACTTTTCCCTTGAACAAGGCGAGGTATGAGAAAGAGCTTAAAATTATAAAAGATACGGCCAAGTGTAATGGTTTCCAGCCTCAGCATATCTATAAGTTAATTAGGAAGTTTAATTATAAGAAAACTGTGAAAAAATCTACGACTTTTCGAGAGGATGTTAAAGCTTCATCCGTTGTGACCCTCCCTTACGCTCCCTTTATCACTAAAGGTTTGAGTAAAATCTTCAAAGATCTAGATCTCAGAATAGTTTACAGTTCTGGGACTAGTTTACGAAGTCTCATCGGTAACCCTAAAGATAAAATACAACCTCTAGAAAAGTCAGGTATTTACGAAATTAATTGTAAAGATTGTAATCAAAAATATATTGGGCAAACCAGGAGAGCAGTCTCAACTAGATTCAAAGAGCATATGGCTCATCTTAGATTTAATAGAATTGAGAAATCGAGCGTTGCCCAACACATTTTTGAAACAGATCACAACATCGATCATACGAATGTTAAATTAATTAGACAAATAAACAATTGTAAGTTTCTAAATGTTTTCGAAAGTTTAGAAATATATAAAAATAAGTCATGTGTAATGAACTGTGACAATGGACCAAACCGTATTCATCATTGTTTTCGTTAATCGGAAATTAATGATGCGTATCGGATTGAGCGTGCATAACATTTAGGTTAGCTGTTTTTGTAGATTTTATTTTAATTTAGTTTTATTATCGCCTTGATAATGACAGCATTGCTGTTGAAACGCGTCGGTGTTTTAGTTAAAACTTGTTTGGTGTTCAGTGGGTTAAAGTGTTTAGTGTTCTACTTCTGCACCAAGAGATCCAGTGAAGAACTCCTTAAAAGTGTTTCCCAGAACCATATATTATCAATTAAGCAAGAAGGTGTTGCTCAAAAGGTAGTAAATTGTTATTTATGTATGTTCTTCCAAGAGTAGCAGTTCAAAAGTTGAGCAGTGTATATACCATCTCGTTTTTCTATTTTATCCATCGAGAGAGAGGGGGGAAGGGGGGTATGACAAATATCCGTTTTTGGCGGCAGATAGTGCTTTCTCTATACTTCACATCCGTCAAAATTTCAGCGAGATTCATCGAGTACTTTAGTTTTTATAGCAGTTGAAGGTGAGTTAGTGTATAGGTATTTTTGCAACAATGAAAAAAGAACAACGGCGATCAGCGATTAGATTTCTTTTTCTGGATGGGAAAACGCGTCCAGAAATCAGTGAAAAGTTTCAAGCAGAGTACAGCTATCATTCAATTGATAAATTCAATGAATTTAAACATGGCCGAACATCTATACATATTCTCAAACATTCATTATTTATATATAAAAAAAGAAATCATTAATAGAATTAAATAAATACTCAATTGTTGCAAACACCAACATAACTGACAGTTCCACGAACTTATCGACATTCATCCGCAACTTTATTGTTTGATACAGAGCGAATACGTCACATTTTACAGTTCACCCAACACTATTAATTCTTTTATACACGTTAAATAGCAATTATATAGAGGTTGAAGGTCTCTTAAAACAGGTATTGCGTTTCCTGCCTTATACTGCTAAATTGTTATTGAAACATGCGTAGTTAGAAACGTACACAAACGTTATCTGTAGCAATTTAATTAAAGCTAACATTCTCGACAACATATCGGTCATCCGGTCAAACTAACATTTCTGACATTTATTATATTCTACGATTCTGCACACAAAAAAAATAATTCAAACGAAACCAATTCATCTTACAGATTATAACAAATTTTGCGGGCTTCGTCATCTCTTCGTATGGTGAACGTGGTGGTTCCGCTAACCAGTTCCTTCTGGGTACTATCCTTGGCGGACGAATTTCTGCCGAAACACAAATATGTAATTTATTAGAACAAATAATTTAAATTAAATAAATCTTACCGTCATTATTAGATAACTTATTGATGATAGTTTGGTTGTTTATAATGTTTGCTGTTTGATTAATGTAGACTGGGCCGTTGATGTAAGTTACATTGCCTAAATGAACGTTCTTGGATTTCTTGATGGTGATATTTCTGTAGGTGTTAACTGAGCTTTGGAATAATAATTCAACTTGGTCTTCGCGAAGCGACTGGAAGAAATAAAAATTGTTTTAAAATATTTTTAGATAACTCTATAGGTACCGTCAAACGGGGTGACATTGGACACTTATTAGACGTTTCAATGAATAGCGCTGTAATAATTAAAAAATTAAATAAATGACATTGTCTTTAGTGAAAGTGATGTCTTAGCTACATTTTCCATGGAAAAGCTATTTTTTTTCTTATAGCTTCATATATATTTTTTGATTTTTTAATGTCCAAACTCACCCCACACTTTGGGGGAGTTTGGACACATACCTCAATCGTCTCAAAACTCGAAGTGGGTCATCGTCATGGGAGAGATTGAACACAGAACGTGTTTTAAAAAAGTATGCTATGCTTTAAGAAAAAAATTGGGGTTATATTCAACGACCACGGCCTTTAAAAACAATTTCTTATAGAAATTCATCCTTTATTAGATTTAAAAATATAAAAATACAAAACAAAACAGTTTATTCTTATAGTTAGGTAGGAACTATCACAACCTTCATCACAACTATGTTTCATGAAAACTAAATAATAAGGAACAAGTAGAACTAAACCTAAAATACTGGTTTATTAAACTGAAAACGCCCTCTTCTAAAGCTCTCTGGGGGCTTTAAAATAAACATAATTTGGTCCCTGGTAATATCTAGGGTGTCCTTCACATTAGGATAAACAAAATCATCATTTTTTGGACTATTAGGTCTCAAAAAATCAGTCTTATAGTTATTATTATTAATCTCAATGATTTTTCCAACAAATTTTAAGTCCTTTTTCTTTCCAGTGGAAAACTTTGTTATCACAAAATCGTTAATAGCAATTTCTTTGTTTAGAGTGATAGTCTTATTGTCTGATACCTCATCTTCTGAAAACTCTTCTGCAATCTCTGACACCTCAGGTTCGCTTTCAGATTCGTCATAACCATTCTTGGGCACCTCTGCGCTAGTGCGTGGCTTATAACTTTCAGGCTCTTCTGTCACTTCATTTTCATCGCTTTCCGCTTCTGTTATCTCATTTTCATCATTTACTATTTCATTCAGTTCTTCTTGCAATTGTTCGTTTTCTTCGTCGTCTAACCCAACGCTACGACCAGGCTTTACTTGAAGTTTCTTCCTTTTTACTCTTTCCTTTTTGTTAGAAGGAAATCTTGTTTCTTTTAAAATTTCAACAAAGCTATCTGTCCAGTTTGCTGATACATCTGCTTTTGGTTGTGTATCGGGGACTTTGTTTAAAACTCTTTCTGGATCGAAAGGATGTATTCCGCTTGCAGCAAACCCTGATATTAAGTTCCGGCTTCCTTTTACACCAATATCATCTAACGTCGTCTTTAATAATGCTGGAAACTGATCTTTGGGCAACACACCTCGGTTTTTCTTTTTCCAGATCGTTAAAGTTTCACGCCAACCACTCTTTAACGACTTAAAATATGCCACATCTAAAGGCTGTAATAGGTGGGTGCTGTTTGGAGGAAGAAGCACGAAGTTAATGTCATTTTTCTTACACTCATTTATGACATAAACTGATAGATGTGAAGCTAAATTATCACAGATCACCAGCTTCTTTCCAGTCTGTTTCTTTAGTTTTGGAAGTAGTATTGTAGTAAACCAATCTTCAAAAACACATTGGTCGAACCAACCACTTTTAGTTCTGTTGTAGCGTGTCCCAGCAGGTCCGTTTCGTGTCCAGCAGTCCCAAATATGATCTGATTTATAGCATACGTAGGGCGGCAGTAATTCTCCAGTTGCACTGCCTGCAAACATGACGGAAGTGCAAGCTTTCGAAGAATCTACTAGGCGGTCAGCATGCTTGGACGATCTCTTGACAACAACTTTTACACGACCGGGATCATCGGAGAAATTGGTTTCATCAAAGTTATATATGTTGCTGGGATCAACATCAACTAAAGACTGCTGCAGTTCTTGAAAATATTTAGAAACTACCTCCCTTGATACTTCGGCTCTTGCACGTTTTATATTTTCGGAAAGACGCAACGACAATTCTCGAGAATGTCTTTTCAAAAAGCTTTTTAACCAATCATTTCCGGGCATATTTTCAGGAAAGCATTTAATCTTTACACCATGTCGGGTCGAAATGGCTTTTCACTAATAACTTGATATCGAGTGGGGTCAGAGGGAAGCCCCATTTTGAACACTGCAAAATTCCCTCGACTAGATGAGTTTTCATCGACCAGATCAAAATAGTATGGCATAGAGTTCTGCCAATGACATTTAGTAAAAAGCAACGTTCCCAATCGCATAACCTAAAAGTTACTAAATTAAAAGCGCGGCAAGTTCAATTTGTCCAATCTCGGCCGACTGTCCAAAGTCACCCCGTTTGACGGTACATGATAATAAATAATACGACATAGTCCTTGAAATTGTGGCATAGCTTTCTAAAAGGAATATTTCAGGATAATTTATTACGTAATATAAATAGTTGTTTATTATAGCAACAACACATTTTTAGTCTAATTGCGAGACAGCACTTTTTTTGCTATTTGTAGCAACACAGTCATAACTCACACATTTACGACATTAAGTGCTCACGCGTATAACTAGAATAGTTTTAAGATGACGGTGATATGCATGATTGGCAATTATACATTTAAATTGTACACATGTTTTAATTAATTGGTCGAGATTTTGTGTAGGTACGTCAATTGTGTTGCAAGAAATAATCATAATAAATACTCGTTTCTAATTGTTTCACTATTGAAATCGTCGTCTTCTATATTCTACGGTGCGGTTCATTGAAACGTGGAAAACGTAGAAGAAAGATAAATGTTTAACATGATGCAACCCCAAATCTAGATAAATTAGTTTAGATTCTTAACTACAATAGTGTTGTAGTAAATGAGGAAGAAATCTTGAATCAGATTATCAGTTAGTTTACTTGGTGAATTTGTACCTAACTCACTAACTAAAATTTTTGGTTGGTGGTGTGTTTTTTTTTTGGTTTAAAATGGCAAAACATGGATGATCCAGAGAGAATCCCTCACAGGAGATAAATTTTCAAAGTATAGAAATTATTTTTCTCCCTTCGAAAGCCATGTCTGCCTTCAGGTGCTGGATGAAGACATAAAAAATGTTATCTCTTCACTCGAATGGCAACTTGTAAGTAGTCTAAAATATGCCGGTTCTGGACCACCAATTTGTGAACCACCATATTTACCTTTATTCTCCTCTTTTTGAGGTCAAAACTACTTATAGTGCTTACAGTGCGGTTAAATTTTATTCGATCTTAAAGTTACATATAACAGCTTCTTATAAAGTTACATATAACAGCTTCCAAGTTTATAAAATTTAACCGGAGGGTGGTCAAACGATAATTTTCAGTTTTCTGTGGTCTAGAGTCACGAGACACTAAATCCTATCATTTTCAGCGTTTGACCACCTCTCAAAATTTGTGAAAAATGCGATGGAAGAGGTTGTGACATTTTCTAGGTTTGATGCCTTTCATTGGAGATATGAACTTTTTTTTTCACTTATTTCGACTATTGTTAAGTTTTCAAAAAAATTACTTGGTGGTCAATCATGGTCAAACGTTGGTCAATCCTGTCCTGCAATAAAATTTTAGTGTTTGTAGTAAAAAAAAAATCGATAAATATTTTATTTTTGAAAATTTTGAAAATGTGAAAGGTGGTCAAACATGGTCAAACGATGGTCGCTTCAGGATTTAATCTTTCCACTCGGGCAATAATAGTCAACTTCTCAACCTAAGTATGTAATATACTATTGATTTTAAAATTTAATGGTACCATCTATCGTTCAGTAAATAAATATTTATTATTTTGTTTCTAACCTATCTCGATATTTACTTCTACAACAGCGACAGCAACAACAGAATAGTAAATTTTGTTTTAAAGAGTTCTCTAATATATTTTATCTCTGTTAGTAATGTCTATAACCCTTCTATATAACGAGCTATAACATCTATAATAGTAATGTTGGTAATATTCATATCAGAGACAACCGAGACGCGCAACTCCGTTATATTTTTTACTCCCGAGCACTCAATTGGTCCTCTGTAAAAGAAAACCCAAGCAGCATTTTTAGTCGCTGCTACGTCCCAGCGACTGTTGTTGGGAATTATAAAGTTGTGGTTACTAATGACGGGAACGTTATTGCCACGTTTCCATTACTTGCCAACGACCAAAATGGGGAATATTTTGAAGGTGATAGCTACGTAAAAATTACTACCCCTCTACTTATACCGCTACGTCGCACTTACGTTCCAACTAAGTGGCGGGGACGTAGCGGCGTGGTCATTGCTACTTTATAAGGTTTCGTTTCTTCGCTTGTCGTTTTCGCCTTGTCTTTCTCTTACATATTTAAAAAGAGCTTTTATGTATCTCCCGTCATTATTCAGCCGTGGCACCCATAATGGAAATAATATTTGTAGGTTTCAGGAAATATATAGCTTGTAGGGGTACGCACAACTTTGCTGATTTACAATTTCGAATACAAAGAAATTCAAAACGCTTAAAAAAATTCTGTCAAATGTGATGTTGATAGATTGAAAAATTAAACGCGCCATCTCGAAATATATGTTTTACAATTATTTTTTTTTCGGGAAGACAATAAAAAAATGCATGAAATTGGTGAAAGGTGTTGAAATGTTTTTCTAACCTTTCTTCTAATTATAGGAATTCAGTTTCGCTTTAATTTTTCTTTTTCTTATGATATTTTGAGGATACTGTAATTGTTGTACAATAAGGAAATTGAAATTAATGTAATGGCGTCCTACATTTTGTCAGTAGATATGGCGCAAATTACTGGAAAGTAGGATTGGCAGAGTGGGAAGTAAAAATTACTGTGAAGTAGTTTTTGTGAGTAGCGAGATAATTAATTTTACCTTAAATATTACTACACAGTTCCATAACTTTGAAGGAATTTCAAAGGTAGAAACGACGTCGTAGTTACTTTCAACGCTACCATAAAGTAATAAAAACTTTGAAGTGAAATATTGGTAACAAAACAACATTTCAGAGACTATCGAATATCACTTTAAAGTTTGTGCCACCTTAAAGTTATTTTATATAGTAACAGTCTCATTCCAGAAACTTCAAAAGCTACCTAGAAGTACTGAAACTATTAAGTTCCAAATTGTAGTAATAATAACTACATAATTGCCAAAAACGTTTAAATAAAAGTAGGAAAAACTAGAAAGTTGTTTTTTAGTGATATTAACGTAACAACGACTTGTCTGAAGTTCCGATCTCGGTTACCGGTACTTTGATGCTGCTTGGGAAGGCGCAGTAGGTGGCGCAACGATACTGTACGCGCAAATTTTCAATTTTCATTGGTGAATAAGTTACCTCTAGAAGTAAACGTTGTTTGAGTGTCTCTTGTGCTATCTGTGATTTTAATTGATTTAACTGTGGGATAATAAGGTAAATTTTGCATCATTGAAGTGCTCGTAATTTGCCGATCATTTCTGTTAAATTATAACTACTGTTGGTTAACAATTATTGCGAAAAACAATTGAAAACATAAGATATATTATTCATTCATACATATATTGCCAGATATTTTTGTGCCCGGTTTTTGTTTCTGTTTTATTTATATATACTTCTTATATTCAGTATAAGATACGCATACATACTCATACGCAATATATACGCAGTACTATCAATAAAATTTGGTTTTTCCTTTGTAATCATATATATGTAATTTCCGATTGGTCCAGTGTTGTTTGTTAACAAGTCGCCGCAACGGACCCTGCTGGCGCAGAAGTGTGTCCTTTGTCTTTCCTTATTAGCATCAAATTAGTATCAAAATTTAATCTTTCTAATATAAGCAATGCCAATAACTTTTGAGACACGTTCACAAAAGGCAAAGCGTCCAGCAAAGACCAATAAATCACCCAACACCAGCTATATTTCAGTAGTTAGTGGCAACGCCAATGAAGAAAATGAAGAGCGAGATACTTTACTGGATTTAAGAGATAAATTAGCATCTGCCAATTCTTTAATAAAGGATCTTTATGAAAAACACAGCGATATGGAAAAACGATGGATTATTATAAAAATAAGGTTCTTACTCAAACTGAAGATATTAATGATTTGCGTCAAACGATTAAAGATCTGAGTAACAAAATAACCCAAGTTCATACCCAAACGGATTCCATAGACTGTAAATTTATTCAGACCCAAACTGAATCTATTGGCAATAAATCCATACAGACTCAAACGACTATTTCTTTCCACAATCCAGAGAATATATGTCAGACCAATACTACAAATGACATTTTTTCTCAATGTAAAACATATGTATCGAACAGGATCATGTTAGAAAATCAAGTTCAGCTATCAACTGAAGACATTCCACAGAAACTAACATCTACATCTACCGCGAATAGAATCCAAATTCTAAGTGATAGTCATGGTAGATTTGGTTCACAACATCTGAGCTCAATATTAGCAGATCATTTTCAAATTTCAACTATAACAAAACCAAATGCTGGCCTGAATAATGTCGTTAAAGACTGTCCCCAACTGTCCAGGAGCTTTGGAAAAAACGATTGGATTGTGATTATAGCATGTACTAACGATTGCTTACAAGGAAAAGGCCTTCACAGGCCTTTATCGTCGTGTCTGTCTCTTATTTAAGAAACAGTGTGAAAATGATGTAGATGATTGTTTCCTTTGTTTTTACCGTGTTTTCTTTTATCACTTTGACATGGCCTTTCCATTGAAAAGAGTATCTTGTCGGAGGCATAGTAAAAATTGGGTTTCACCCGAGATTTTGCGCGCGTCTGATAATTTAAAACTACTAAATAAATTGCATAAGAATGGTAGGTGCACAAGTGATGATTATAACACATTTAAAAAACAGTACTCAAACTTAATTAAAGAAACTAATACTTACATCTTCAAATAAGAATCGTTGCGTATGGAAGATTGTGAATGATACTGTTAACCCACGCAAACAGGAGCATGCCATACAGATACTTAAAGGCAATGTGTGTGTAGAGGATCCTGTTGAGCTAGTTGAAATGTTTAGCAATCATTTTCAATGTGTTAGTACATCCACTTGCAACAGTAATAAATTTGTAAGTGATTCCAATAGGAATACTATGTACCTTTTTCCAGCTGATGAAGCTGAAATATACAATATTATACTGGAGGTATCAAGGAAGACATCTGCTGGTCTGGACGAGATGCCCTGCTTTATTTTGGGTCACGTCGCACCATTTATTGTTTATTCCCTAACATATTTAATTAACCAATCGTTTTTACAAGGTCAGTTTCCGTCAATTCTTAAATCTGCAAAATTAATCCCAATTTACAAAAGGGGGATAAAAAACTTATGTGTAACTATCGACCTATATCTATCTTGTCATGTTTTTCGAAAGTACTGGAGAAAGTCATGTGTACTCGGTTATATAACTTTTTGGAAAAATAAATCGATTAATGATGCATTGTTTGGTGCCATACAAAACATAAACAATTTAATAGAAAATAAGTTTAAGGTAGGGTTTATCATGTTTGACTTGTCTAAAGCTTTTGATCTGGTTGACCATACTGTGCTACTGCGTAAATTATATGACAATGGTGTCCGTGGGACATGTTATGACTGGATAGCTTCATACTTGCATAAACGTAGCCAAACTATAGTTATCAAACAGAATGGTATTGCAGCATATTCACAACCAAACCGTTATAATATTGGTGTACCGCAGGTGTCGGTTTTGGGGCCACTGCTGTTTGTAGTTTACGTTAATGACCTGCAATACAGCTTTGAGAATTTGAAAGTCATATGTCAATTCGCTGATGATACATCTGCTACGGTGCTGGTCATGAATCCGCCTCGCTGATTTCTGAGTGGACAGACTCAATTTCTTTGCAATTAAATAAATCCAAATCTAAGGTAATGGTTTTTGATCCACATGAACGGTCCGATCGTTCAGTTTTAATTCGTATTGATGGCGCTGCAATACCGGAATATGACTCTGGCAAGTTTCTCGGATTAACTTTGGACAAACATTTATCCTGGGAATGTCGCATTGATATTATAAGTAAAGCTCTCAACTCTTTAGCATACGCCGTGCGAATGTTACGGCAGAATGTCGATGTTCCTAGTACTAATCACCTTTTATCGGGCTTGTATTGAGTCTAGACTTCGATATGGCATAGTTATGTGGGGACGTTCCAGTCATACGAAAAGGTTGTTCATTCTCCAGAAGAGAGTTATGCGCATTATTTTTTCTTTAAAATCTCGAGATTCTTGTAAACAACACTTCATTGAGAATAAAATACTGACACTGCCGTCACTTTACATGTATGAATGTGTTATTTTTGCAAAACAAAATCAATCGCAATTTGTAAAAAAACGCGGACTATAATAAGACGTATAACACTCGTAACGGGTGTTCTCTCAGCATACCTGCGCACAGCTCTCAGACATACGAAAAATCTCCATATTATAATTGCGTTAAGATTTATAATAAACTACCCGTTGAGATAAGAGAGACATTATCCAACAATAAATTTAAAACAGCCGTCAAGGAATATTTTGTTTGTGGTGGCTATTATTCTGTCAACGAATTTTTACAATGATGTGCATGTTTTATAGGTAAACAATAGATTTAATGTAAAACTGTACCTTGTTCCCCACTTTTAGCGGATTTATGTATTACTATATTTTATATTGTGAAGACTATTTGTATTATGTATTTGTATGAAATGACAAGGCTGATACGTGCCTTTGCACGTCAAAAGCTATAATAAAATTATTAAACCTATACTATTATATTAGCATAACTAAATTTGTTCGAATATCAGATATTGAATAATATCGTAAAAAAAACAGGTTTTTCTTTGAAACAAATAAAACCTGATGTTTTTATGATGATATTCAATATCGGGTATTCGAAAAATAAAAACAATTTCATAGTTTCTCATTCGTATCTTTAGACACATGAATCTGGGCAGCGTGATTGTTATAATAAAAAACATAAGCATATTCTTAATACATATGTTTATTAGAAATATATTTGAAATAAAATCATCATGCAGTAACAGTGATAGTGGTAGCTACTTACATAAAAAATTGATATAACGACTTACTTGATTGGAAAGATGTATGCCTTTTATAGCAATGATAAACTCACTTAAAATAATTAAAAGTTACACAAAGACCATATAGGGTGAAGGAACCAGTAGATGAACACCCACCAGTAAATGAACACTTTCCTATTTATTGCTTCATATTAAGATTTAGAAGTCTATAATAGGGTTCTAAGGTATTTGCGTTTAACTCGTGTGGTATCTGCTAGACGACAGTACTGCTTAAACCGCCATTAGTAAATTGCAGCATCTGAAACTTGTTTCGGCATACGATGTGTTTAGCGTCTGGATTGTTTTGAAACAAATAATTTACAAAGCGAAGCGGACTCAACTTTTGAAAGAAGTTTTGTAGTGTACTATTTTGTAAGTAGGAATAAAATATTGTATGAGGACAATTTAAATATGTTCAAATATAATATTGTTGACTAGAAAATGCAAATTAACCTAAAAATAATTTTACTTTGGCCTGTGTTCATATTCTGGTACATAAATACTCTTAAAACCAGTGAATGAACGCGGTGTTCATTTACTGGAATTTCAACATTCCATTAAAACATACTAAAATGATCTCTAAAGAAAAATATTCATATGGTTTCTTTTCGATTCTGTATGTCACACATAGCTATTATTTCCGGGACCAGTAGTTGAACACGAATTCTAGAAACTAGTGAATGAACATATTTATTTCTTCTTTAAAAAGCTGTAAAAGTAGATCTTTACAAATGTAATCATTCTATAGGGTCAAGCACAAGGAAGTCGTTGTATGGACACCACAATGAACGCTAGAAAAAAGTCTTACACCAGGTTTAATTATAGTGAAGAAGATTTGCGAAGAGCACTTGATGCTATAAAAAATGAAAGTATGTCTTTGAATGCAGCCAGCAAATGCTTTAATATTCCGAAAGGAACTCTACATAACAAAATTAAAGGCAAAGTTCCTTTGCAAAGAAAAATGGGACCTGAAAGTGTCTTAAAAGCTGAAGATGAGAACCGAATCGAAAAATGGATCTTAGACAAAGCCAAGTTAGGTTTCCCAATGCACCCCGAAGATGTAAAAGATGGCGTTCAAGATATACTAAAAGCTCTTAAGCAAGAGAATCCGTTCGTAAACAGCAGGCCGGACAAAAAATGGCTGCAATTGTTTTAAAGCGCCATCCGAAGATTTGCAAACGCCAATAGGAAATAATCTCCAAAGCTCGTGCTTCAGTTACGGAAGAAATGCTCAGATCATGGTTTGACGAATTAACCCATTTTTTGAGAGAAGAAAATTGTTTAGACGTACTGAACGACAGTACTAGAGTTTTTAATTACGATGAAACAGGTTTACAAGGTTACACTAATTTTTATAATATTGCAAGTGGGAAAGAAAAGGAATCAATTACAGTTCTTTGTACTTTTTCTGCTGAAGAGGATATTTTACCACCCATGGTCATATTTCCCTACAAGAGAATGCCAGCACATATAATAAATTCTGTTCCCGAACATTGGGCTTGGGGCAGATCTGACTCTGGTTGGATGGTGTCAGCAACATTTTTTGAATATGTTACAAATGTTATGTATCCCTGGCTCTTAAAACGGGAAATAAAGTTTCCAGTAATCTTTTTTCTTGACGGGCACAAATCACATCTTAGTATAGAGTTATGTGAATTTTGTATCGAAAAAAAAAACTATTCTTTATTGCCTTCCACCAAATGCGACGCATATAGTACAACCTTGCGATGTCACAATATTTGGGCCTCTCAAGATGTTCTGGAAACAGGTTGTAAGAAAGCACAAACAAAATTCAGGAAAAGATATCACAAAATCAAATTTTTGTGCAATATTTAAGGAAGCTTTTGATAAAGCCGTAAAAAAGAAACAATACAAAACGGTTTTCGGGTGTGTGGTTTATATCCGTTTTCACCCGATTCTGTCGACTATTCCAAATGTATATCAAAACGTAGACATGAATTACAAGAATCTCAAGTAAAGGACATCTCACATGAAGATTACGCCGTTGCCAAAAAAGTAATTGAAAAGATAATTGGTCCAGAAAGAAGTTTACAATTCAAGCAAGAAAAAGTTCCACCCTGAACAAAAGTGCAAAGTCCATTTTTGATGTTTGGTTGATTTGTGAAAAACATGCTTCTGAAGAAAATGGGACATTAGTAAATAATAATGAAGAAAGTGTCGACAACGACATATTTGACATCGACTCCTCCCAGTGGATATTATCGACCAGAACTATTTATTACAAACAAATTATGAACTTGAAAAGATTACAAACTTAATTGAGGAAGATGAAATTAATAATAATGATAGTTTTATGCCTCTTGACAATAATTTAAAAGAGCAAGGTTATTTTGATAATACAAATAACAGTGAAAATAGCGAGAATTTACCGGTGACACAATATGATAAGAAATATCAGCTTACATACAGCTTATAAATAATCGGCATACAGCGTTAGAAAGGAGCAACCTAAATAGAGAAGAGATTGAGCAATATAATAAAAGTGAACATTCTTACGAAATAAATAATATTTTTAAGCCAAATAGTGAAAATAAAGAAAATGAAAAGTTAATGAAACAACATCAAGATGATCATCGCATTGAAATGAACGAAACAAGTAAAGCGGCTGAGAATAGTGGTGAAAATAAAAAAGTTTTTAAGCAATATGGAAAAGATGAAAATGATAAAAACCAAGCAGAAAATGAAAATAAGCAAAATGAAGAAACAGTAAATCAAAAATACAATGAAACCAGAGAGAAAGACAACGCAAATGAAATGGATGTTATAGTATCGAGAATGGACCAAGAAACTTTAAAATCAAAGGACTGCAATCAAGAAAAAACAAAAAGTTTTTGGTCTGTACATTTATCGTGGCCAAGAGAAGAAGAGAAATCATGTAAGGAAAGAAAGAAATCTGAAAAAGTGCCGTTTGCAATAACTTCCAAAAAGATGGAGAGAAATACAAGAAGAAAAGACTAAAGCTAAAGAATTAAAAGAGAGAGAGCTACTGAAAAGAAGAGAAGAGAAACAAAAAAGAGAAAAAGTCAAATTTTACGTACAGAAAGCGCAATTAAAAGAACGTGTAAAGAGGCTGTTACAAAAAAGAAAGGATCAAAAATCGAGAAAAAAAAAAATTGTATCAGCTGTCAATACAACTTCTAAGATTGCAAATAAAGAGGGCAATAATTCAATTGAAATAGTTAGATATGCAATCGGCGATTACGTAATTGTTTTATACGAAGAAACACATTTCCCGGGATCATAACAGATATAGAAGGAGGAGAATATGAAGTAAGTGCCTTGAAACAAAAATGCGATGGCACTTGGATATGGCCTAAACCAAAAGATCAAATTTGGTATCACGAAAATGCCATTGTTAAGAAAATTGCAAGGCCCATTATCGATGATAGAACAAAAAGTTTTACTATATCCTTTTAGACATTACAATTCTTTCTTAGGTTAGGTAATGACATAATGAAAGAGAAGTTTACAGCACTAGCTAACAAATTTGAAGTAGGAGAAAACTCAGTTGCCTTAGATTAGGATTGAGATAGATTTTGATTTTTAGAAATTTAAAATATTTGTTACTGCTCTTTGTTTAACAGTGTTTATCAATAAAGACTTTCATTTTGATTTTAATTATTAATTACCTTTTTACAATGTTTCCAATAGTCATTTAATGATGTTCATTTACTGGATTTTTAAAATTCATTTATTGGAGCTGAGTGTTCATTGACTAGGGAAACACACAATTTTTTTAAAGAAAGATAAATACACTTTTTGGTTAAAAGGTAATAAGTCTTTAGCATTTAAGTCTAAAACTAGATATTTCAATACATTGAAAAATTACGAATATTAATGTTTATATAAATTGTCACTATTGTGAAATCATACTCAGTATAGAAAATTGTCTTAAGTGTTCATTCACTAGTGCTACCACCCTACATAGTTTAAAGTAATTTAGTTTTTAATATTATATATCAAGACAATACAACACATAAAGAGAATATCAAAAAGTACTCACAGCTCTGATACCAGTTTAAACTATTATACAGTTCTAATATAAATGAAAGCACAAAGCATTAACAATATATCATTGTTTAAAACCACATTATTTCATATTCTTGCCACGTGTCGATACATATTATGGCAGGTAAATTACATTCTAATAATTTACAGACACATGTACAAGAAAAACGTTCAAGTTTTACCATAAAATATTTATTAAATTATAGTTAGAGGGGAAGTAACGGCTGTCACAACGTTAACTAAACGTAATTAAGATGATCGTGTGATTGTGTTTTAACATGTTGTGTTGAGTTTAAAAAAGCGCCTAGTATGACTAATTAGTATTAATGGTGCGTTTTATGAAGTTTTGTTCTGTGACTGCTAGCTTCTTACTCTAATCAATTACCTTCTGAGGAAGATTTTAATAAAAATCGAAAGCTTAAGGTTTAGATAAATGAGTCTGATTTCCTTTTAATAAGGATTTTCCATTGACTGCTAACCCCACTAGCTCCATGATCATCTTAATTACGTTTAGTTTTATTAAATTATGTAAATACAATCACTATTTCAAATTATATAGTGTATCTTTTATTACAGCTTCTTAATCTCCTCCTCCAAGCGTGGATTGCATTTATTGTGAAGAGAAACTGGAACCAATAGGAAACATGTATTCCCATTTAAAAAATCATATATTCCATATCTCTACAAATGCAACGAACTTGGTACAAAACATAGTACAGAACAATACTAATTTAGAGGTAAATGAAAACGAATTAATACATAATAAAGAAGTAAGAAATTCAAATTAAAGAAAATTTTATCAGAGATATAAAAAAGGAAAAATTTATAAATGAAATATACTACTATAATGTACGTATTATCAATGATTCTTATTTATTTTAATTCTTTAATTTCTAGTGTATGCATGACATTAAAAAAATTGCCAAACCAGTTTAGAAGAGAGATGAAGAAGATATGGAGATACAAATAGAAAATTAATAACATATTATATATATTAACATATATACAAATAAAGACGCATTTCTTGTGCTCTTCTATTTTATTTTATAGAATAATATTCTCCATTATTCTTGTTATTACGTTAAATGTTTTTTTCTGATAACATCAAATATGTAGCTTTAGCTAATTTGCTAGATAATGAATGATATGCATATTAAGTAAAAAAAGGAAAAAGGGGGGTGAGGAGGGTAACTTAAAATCTAAACTTAGCTTGTCCTTCAGCGAAATGGGTGCGAAAATGCGTCCGAATTGCCGTACGTTCTGGGAAGAAAAAAGTAGAGATGCCCGTGCGAGGTCGTTGCTGGGGCGTTCAACAAGGACTCCAAAGGTCATTCAAAGACGTAGCAAAAGAATCCTCGTCCAATCGGAATTTTATATGTGACGGAGACTAAATACTCCCTTAATACACCAAAAATTTTGGAAGCACTAATTACTAAGTACTAACTGCCTAAAATAATGAAAAAGAGTACAAATTAAATCCACGAAAAGAAGTAGAGGTCAAAATAACATACCTAAGATGGTCGTAGGAATGTAGAAAAAAAAGGAACCGTTGTAAAATTAATTACACTAATTGCAGAAATAATAAAGCCTGCTATAAGCAATGATACTTTTCCCAAAATCGTCGCAACAAGGCTCACACATATGCTAATACAATATTTCGGTAATCGGCCGCAGCAATAATTCGTGCACCGACTTTATAGACTACACACACCGGAATGTCCCGCATCAGAGCTAGGCGGGTGATAAGACCAATATCAAAAGAGAAGGAAGATGACCACAAAAAAAATAATATACCAAGTGGACCAATATAAAGAAGTATTTAAATAAATCGAAATCTAAGAAATAAAACACATCACAATATATGATGAACGGCCAGTGGCGTACATAGGGGCCTCGCAAGCAGCGTTACCTAGTAGGTACAGTCTCTTTCTAAAGTAATGTCTCCCCCTGCTGATGGATTGATATCAATAATACTTTCCGCTTAGCGTATTATATTCATCGGACATCTTCGGCAAGAAAGAGGCCGTAGGGGATACATTACAGATCGAACGTGTATATAACCTGTGTAATTACAATTTTAAATCTCGATATATGCATTTACCTGCTAGCGGTAGAATATACGACTTCATTAAACCCTACTTTTATACCTGTACTGGTCAGTTTTCCTAAATATATAATATATAACGTGTACTTTCAGTTACTGTTAGTCTTCCAGACTGTTATTAGAGACAATTTTTAATGCATGTTATAACAACATACTTATTTGAATATTAAAATAATACTTATTTTATTGAAGCATATACGTTTATTGATGGACAAATCTCACAAGAAATCCGTCCCAACAAGGATCTCTTTCAAAGTAAAAACAAATAACTGATATACGGCGTTATTGGTGAGAACGGCCTATTAAAAGTATTATACAAACGAAACGGGATTTTGAAACCAAATTTTGTGGCCGGATATGTGAAAATATTTTTGTATAAAAATATTGAATTTGAATTCCTGTTAACAGGAAGTGGGCATCAACTTCGATATTTTAAATAGCATGCTATAAATGTAATTACAAATTCAGCTGCTAAGATACATTTTACACATATTTCATGTATCCCATGCTATACCTAAATATGATACCATTCCTTTTGAGTTATTCGCAATTCAATAAAAAAGTGACAGATACCGATCTTACTTTATAGTGATATTACGTCACGTAGGAGCAGAAGAGACAAATGAAATTTTGCATACACACAGCTGATATCGTGTAGTTATACAGAGTTTGAAGTTCTTCTCTGCAATATTATACAGAGTGTTTAAAAACAGTCGCTTACAAAAACCTTCAAAATTCGGAAAGTCGCTTTTTTTTTAATGCAACGGTATATATTTCTTTAGATATTCTGATTTTACAAAAGATTACTTTTAATCTATATTAGGTGTTCCTATATCTAAAATGGAAAGTGAATAAGTTCTAACGATTTAAGCTTATTTGTTTTACATCCTTACTACTTATTTTGACGTCTGTAATTTTGGTTAGTCCTTCTCGCATAACAGAGAAATATATCTGCACCGGTATAATAATTATCATGCCCAATACGAGAATGTATTTTACAACAATAAGAATAGTATATTAAAGTATGAGTGGACAATAGGGTCATTAAAACATGCCCGATTTTTCAAGCACGACAGTGAAGCCGGAGTGCTTGAAATATAGCAAGTGCAGGATTTACTCTTTCATAGCAAAGCAACTCCTTTGAACAGGTCTGGGTGGAAACCAAAATAAAGCATTCGAAATATATATTTGGTTGCGTCTACAAACCACCAGCAACTTCTAATACTATTTTTATAAACGAATTTGAACTTCAACTGATTGAGTGCAACCTAAGAGCTGATAGTGTTTGTTGCGCTGGTGATATTAACATAAATATGTTAGATTTATTAGATAATGATTCCCGCAGATTAGACTATATTTTTAAATCACTTAACTTAACCCAACTAATAACAGAACCTACGCGTGTCACTGAATATACTGCAACACTGTTAGATATTATGTTAGTTTCGAATAATCTTCCAATTCGAAATTCAGGAGTAATTAATGCTGAAATTTCTGATCATGATTTGATCTACTGCCATGCTATGATTAATAAGCGTTCCACTTGCAAATACTATACTTACAGGGATTTTAGAAATTTTAACAATGACAATTTTCTTCATGATCTATCTAATATTCCGTTCAATGTTATGTTTGGTATGACTGTCGAGGATAAAATTATTTTCTTCAACGAGTCAATTATAAATTTGTTTAACTATCATGCTCCCGTAAAAACAGTAAGGTTGACGAAACCTAAAAAACCATGGGTAACTGACAATATCAAATTAATGCAACGCTTGCGAGATAGAGCTAAAGCGAGATTCAAAAGAACAAAGTCTCCAGCACACTGGGCTTATTATAAGCAGCTACGCAATTACACTACACTTGCTGTGCGTAATGAAAAAAAAGCATACTTTGAATATTTGCGTCTACAGGGTGATAGTGGTTTGTTGTGGAGGGAGATGAAACAGTTGCATATAACTCGTAATAAAACACGTGATATCCCATCACACTTGCGCGATGTAGATCGGATTAATAATGCTTTTATAGATAATGTTCCGGGTATGGATCCTGACGCAAATATCGAGGCTGATCGACAGCGGACTATTAATTTCTACCAAAATTCTACTTTTAATGATATTAGCTCGGCTTTTGCATTTGCCAATGTGGAATCGCATACGGTGCTTCATTCTATTCTTGCAATTCGTAGTAAGGCAGTTGGGAGTGATGGTATTGGTATTAATATGTTGAAACTGACCCTTCCTATTACACTTCCGTATCTATCTCATATAATCAACTGCTGTATCGAGGAAAAAGTATTTCCTCGTCAATGGAAATCGGCTATTGTGTTGCCTTTGCCTAAATCAGCATCGCCTACTCGATATGATGATCTTAGACCAATCAGTATCCTGCCCACAATTAGTAAGGTGTTGGAAAAATTATATTTAACCAGTTGGTAAAACATCTTGAAAGTCATTCTATTATACCTGACTGCCAGTCTGGTTTTAGGAAGGGATATAGTTGTGAGACTGCCCTTTTAAGGTTTACTGATGATATTATTCAGGCAAAAGACCAAGGTAACCTTACTGCTGCTATATTATTAGATTACAGCAAAGCGTTTGATACCGTTGACCATCGAATGCTATTATCGATTTTGCATTTTGTGGGTTGTTCCCAGTCTGCCGTTGATATGCTTAGCTCATATTTGTCTAATCTGTGTTCTGCATTGATTCGTCTCTATCGTGGAGTTCCCCAGGGTTCAATTTTGGGACCACTACTCTTTTCCTTATATACCTGTCGTTTAGCCGCTGTTTCTACTTATTGTCAACTTCAAATGTACGCTGACGATACACACATTTATTTATCCTTTCCTGCCGCTCACATTGATGACGCAAGAGCAAAAATTGTATGTGATCTAGATCAGATTTATATATTTTCTCGAATTCATTCATTGTTTCTCAATCCAAAAAAAAGTCAGGTTATTTTATTTGGTAAGAGTAGAGAGGTGGACCTGTGCAAAAATCGTCTGAATATAACCGTAAATGGTGATATTGTCCCTATTTCATCGGCTGTCACAAGTCTAGGTGTTATAATTGATAACACTTTTAGGTATAGACAGTTCATTTCTAAAACAATTGGTAGATCCTATAATAACCTTAAGCTACTGTATCCTTTCCGATCAATGTTTAGTAATAAATTAAAGATTATCTTGTGTGAAGCCATGGTGTTGTCTTTATTCAATTATTGTTCTGCGATTTACGGTCCGTGCTTGGATATGGTGGATGTGGGTAGGGTTCAAGTAGTGCAGAATTCATGTGTTCGTTTTATTTTCGGAATGCGTAAGTATGATCATATTTCTCATAAACTAAAGGAACTTCATTGGTTGAATATGCGTAATAGATCTCTACTGCATTCTTTGAACCTGTTTCATAAAATTTTAATAGACAAAAGTCCGCCATACCTCTTAAATAGAATAACTTTTCGATCGGATATCCACAACATTAACATACGGAATAAAAATCTTATTACCCTCCTGCCCATAAAACCACGCTTTTTGAGAGATCTTTCTCGTATAATGTGTATTTGCATTATAATCGGTTGCCCTGTGACATAAAAGTTTTGAGCGTTCACAAATTCAGGTCTGCTACATATACATACTTATTTTCAAATCAATGAGTTTACTTTGTATATACTTTCAATTAACTTTTTGGGGCAATGTTCTATATTTATGCATATTCTTTCGATATATAAAAAATTGAATTGTGGATGCCTAGGTAGATGCATCTTCTTATATACTTATATATATATATATATCTCTATTATATCTGTGCGCTTTATTATATATGTGTTGCTGTTGAATGAGTGCGGCATTGCAGGAATTAGAATTAGTATTAGATTTTAATTTAGGCTTTTGACATTTGGAAATATTATGTTACTATACCTAAGGGTTCAGTTGTAAAGCAGGAAGCAGCAACTTATGCTGCTTATCTGAACTGCCCCTTAAGATTTCCTTTTATCTTCTATTTACTATTTTATTTCTTTATATACATATATATGTACGGATATATGGAAATAAAGACATTTATTATTATTATTATTATTATTATTATATCAATTGCACATTTCACGTTCCTTTAAAGTAAGTTTTTTCGTTAAAATTATTATAAAATATCTCATTACAGTTTTTGGCACATTTATTAATAAGTTTTTATTTGTAAAAGTTTGTTTTGACAGATCAATTAGTTGACATTTATACTTCACTTATTTTTGAATTGTTGACGTTGCCCCTAGTAACTTTAAAACACGCGCATGTTTTAATGATCGATTTACGCGCGCGTTTGCATGTTTTAAACAAGCAAAATGGTTTACCAATAGAAAAAAATATTGTATTTGTTACAAAACATATTATAATCTTAGTATTTCTTGTAATTTTTATTTTACCTGTGATAACATACATATTGTTGTAGATTCTGTACAATACGTTTCTCTCAGTGTAAAAAATTTAGATTATCTAAGAATTTTCCCAAAAAATTAATAATACAAATATAGCAATATACGGAGTTCACGATATTTTTGCAATAATTTTGCCCACGAAGATTTTACCAAACATTATGAACACCCTCTTGAAGATTGGCGAGCGCTCATACATTTGCCGAGTCTACAAGATTTTTCTAATATGTAATTAACATATATGTATATCTATTAAAGAAAGTGTTATTTTGTCTAGTGTATTATGTTTCCCTACTATAATCAACAGTAAATTCAATTGTTTATTAAAATCTCACATTAGGTTCCACCACCTTAAACAGAGAAGAAGCCGATTTGATCCGATTTATTTAATCCACTTATAATTAAACACAGAAAATGTTTGAAAATTTAAATTAACCAATATGTAAATCTAATATTTAGGTATACAGCGCAATCCAAATTAAGTGTTCACCATTGGTAACTTCGTTATTATTAAAGATACAAGACTGTTTAAATTAGCAAACTTATAGTACTTTTAACGCTCTTTAAGATGGAAGAATAAAAAAAAAACAAATGCGCTAAATAAAAACAGCTAAGCAATTCGAGAAGTTCGGAAGCGTGTACAAAAATGTATTGAACAACAAGGTGGTATTTTTGAACATCTTCTATGAAAAAATCAGTAATTTTTATTTTCTTTTAATGATAAGTTTATGTATAAAATAAAGTTTATAAAACTTATTTAGCTGTTTTTGTTTATTCATTATAACTCAAGTATTTTTAATCGCAGTAAAAAATGTCTTATAAGATTTTTTGTTTAAAAATTAAAGTTGTAGCAGAAAATGATATAATATACAGTGGTTTCCATTTGAGAAAAAAACATATTTTTCGGCAAAACTCGAAAACGCGCTGCGCATTTGTTTTATTTATTCTTCCATCTTAAAGAGCGTTAAAAGTAGTACAAGTTTGCTAATTTAAACAGTCTTGTATCTTGAATAATAACAAAGTTATCAATGGTGAACACTTAATTTGGATTGCCCTGTATATTCAATGATTTTAAAGATTAAGCACTACTATGTTATAAAATTATATTTTATAATGACAACTGCACAACTAGGCATTAATGTAAGCAGGTTTATTGTCTAACTGCGATATCATCTATCTACTCTATTTAAAACCATAATTACAAAATATTGCATTTTGCTGTTTTTTGATTATCCTCTGTTTTACATGAATGAATAAACGTATTATAAAACCATAAAACATACTATTAGATCAGTTGGGATATATCTGAAGTACGTCTATGGTCAATATCTGACATTTTTACACAGTAAATAACCGTTTTTCAAGGGTTTCGGAAACATTTCTATTTTCAGACATACACATAGATAAATACACTTATAAGGGGATGTTTGTCGTAAATGAATACATGATGCTTACAGATTCATATCTAATGATGTTTTTATAGAAAACTTTCCTGTCGAAACAGATTTCAGGAATTTAATATTTTTTCGACCCTGTTTTTTAATTAATAGCAAATTTCGTAATCAAACTAAAGGTTTATTATTTATTAATATTAAAAAACATTAAAATTAAATAACAGATAAAATGTATTTTTTCGGAAATCAATGATTTTTATATTCAAATTATTTTCGTATTAGTTATTTGTTAATTTTAAGTTTACTAACAAGTATGTGTGCAGGCACAACAAGGAGGAACCCACACTGTAACAATAGAATAGTATGAACTGCAAGCTTGCATTTCCCATATACAGTATTGTCATATTCATCTTATTATTATATTATGTCCGTTGGTTGTAAAGCAATCACGAAGAAATAAAGTAAAATTCTTTTTTTGAAAAGACGAAACTGGCGCAGTCAGTAGGATCGATCGTAACGAGATTTTGAATAAAATTTTCGGAAATTTCGGTTCGTGTCAAGGATTTGTGCGATCATTGCAATCTGCAGTGACTTTGTACGGGCGAATGAAATAAATTGTTTTGTGAACCTGATGGTACAATCGGTCAAGAGTACCTACAATTGGACTCAACCAACAAGAAACAAGCCAAGAAACCAGCAAAGAAAGCATCAAACCAATTCGGCAAGAAGAGACGCCTTTATACGCGGAAGGTAAAAATTGCGGTTTTAGAGTAAACTTGAACGTATGTTAAATTCTGATAGCGAGCTAAGTTAGGTGATAGTTTGAACGTAGATCTTTTGATAGAAAGTTTTGATTTAAGAATTAACGCTAACGAAATGCTTTACACAATGAAAGACATAACACAATGCAACTAAGACCAGAAAAAGAGGAGACAGCATCAGTGGCGACGCCAGGGGTGGGCGCGGTTGGGCGACTGCCCAACCAAAAATTGCTCTCGCCACCCGTTCGCCCAACCTGATAAAATGTTAAATTAAACCATAAAAGTAAATAAAATAGTGCAAAAAATAAACCTCCTATGTCAATACTAGACCCTGAATCTTTTTTTTTTACAAGATGCACGCCAGAAACACTGACAAAAGCCCTACGACTGATTTAGCCCACTCCCTAGATGAACCTCCAAGGCAACCGATTTTGCTTAATTTCCCGAAAACAAGATTTGGTTCTGATCTTCGATATTTTAAATCAAAATTTTACAAAATCTATCCGTGGATTGAATATAGTATTTTAAAAGATACGGTATTTTGTTACCCTTGTAGACTTTTTCCAAGGCACAGGGTCGTCAAAAACTTTTATTTCTGAAGGTTACAAAAATTGGAAAAAGGGCTTCAGAAACAAAAGCTGGATTCAAATATCACGATAACAGTTTTCAACACAAAAGTGCTATGGTTGCTTGGCAGTCTTTTAAATGTACAAAAAATAATGAGGCAGTGGCAGGTCAAATAAATACGGGACATACAGAATTGATTCTACAAAACCGGAAATATATCAAATCTATTATACGATGTATAATTTATTTGTCTACTCAGGGTCTTGCCTTAAGAGGGCATGACGAATCCAATGCTAGTCAAAACAGAGGTAATTTTTTGGAGTTATTAGATCTGATGTCACATGACAATACCGTTATTGCAAAAAGACTAATCGAGGGCCCAAAAAATGCACGGTATACGCATTATTCAGTTCAAAATGAGCTTATACATTGTCTAGCTGAACAATCCGTAAAGCATATTAGTAGCGAAGTTAAAGAAGCCGGTTATTTTGCCCTTATGGTTGATGAAACGAAAGAGCTAAGTAAAACTGAGCAGCTATCTATAATAGTAAGATATTATTTAAACGGTATGTTATACGAACGGTTTTTGGGCTTTGAAGCTGCAGACAAATTAGATGCATCGTCATTACTGCAGTTTATTAAGAAACGTTTGAGTGAATGTGAAATTGACATAAGTTGCTGTGGCACAAACTTACGATGGAGCCAGTGTTATGAGTGGTAAGATTAGGGAGTACAAGCCTTGTTAAAAAAGAAGTTCCACAGGCTATTTATATACACTGCTTTAATCATGCCTTAAATTTAGTAGTAGTAGATATATGTAAAAACTTAAAAGATTGTAATCTTTTTTATTCTGTTCTTGAAAATCTTTATGTTTTTATTAGTGGTTCCTCCATACATAATGCATTTTTAAAAATCCAACAAGAGTTACACCCAGAAGTTAAGCCTGTTGAACTAAAAATACTTAGTGATACAAGGTGGACTTCACACATATCAAGCTGTTTGGCTGTAAAAAAAACACTTCCGCCAATATTAATTTTACTAAACCAGATAATAACAGAAAATAACGTTCGCTCTCCAGATGCAAACGGAATCTTGAATAGTATTAACTTTACCTTTTTATTTCATTTAGAAGTCTTTTGTGATTTTTTGTCAAAGATAAAGAACGTTTCTGATTATTTACAAAGCAAAGATAGTGATATTTTAAAAAGTTTAACATTAGTGGAATCACTAAAACAAGTATTCATATCATATAGGCAAGATAGTGAATTTGAGAAGTTATGGACTGCGGTTTTAGAAGACGCCTCGGCTAATAATATTAACTTAAATGATGTAGATCAACAAAATTGCCTTCCAAATTTAATAAATGTATAATTATTCAAAAAATTACCTCACTTGAAGAAGACAGATGCGTTATTACAAAGAGCGAATTTCAAAGTAAATTATATTACCCCATTGTTGATCGAATCACTTCAGAACTTTGTCGGAGATTTGACGAAAATGCTACGGTGTTAAGGGGATTTAGTGTTTTAAACCCGTTGAGTAGTATATTTTTAAATTTAGAGCAATTAACTCCATTAGCTATCCATTATGGATGCGATATAGAATCCGGCGAAACTGAATTAAAATTACTACCAAAAACCATTGAAAGATATGAAATTAATCATAATATTAAAATAAAGACTGTCTCAGATCTTGCAGTTCTTCTACAGGAATTTAATTTAGTATTTCACGAACTAAATAAATTATGTAACATTACCATAACCATACCCTCTTCAAGCGCCAGTTGTGAGAGATCGTTTAGTGGCTTAATAAGAATAAAAAATTATTTAAGGACCACAACCTCACAAGAGAGGCTCACAGATTTGGGAATCTTATATGTTGAGAAAAATGTTGTAAAAACATTAGGCTTAGATGTAATTGTTGATTCTTTTTCCACTAAACATTATAACAGAAGAATAACTCTTTTCTAATGTTAAATGTGTTATAGCTGTGTTTTTTTGTAAAATAAACTTTAAAACAATGTCATGTTTTTTTATCCAATTTACTCCGTAAATTAACAAAAATTTGTACTGGAAATAATATAAATTTTTGCTGCCCACCCTCGAAATTGTTGTGCCGGGTGTCGCCCAACCGAAAAAGAAAGGCTGGCGCCGCCACTGGACAGCATATACTTTTGGCTTAAGATATAAAGATATATTAAATTTGTTATTAACTAAAGTTAAGATGTCAGGACACTGAGTCAGGTTCCGTAATCCTGCTAATATTGAAATTGCAATGTCACATATTTTAGAAGAAGAAAATTTCAACTATTTTACAAAACTATCTATTAATGTTAATAAGACAGATTTTAAGCCACTAAAACAACAAACGCCTTTAATCCAATCATTACATAGCAATAATACTTAGCCAGGTCAAAAGTAATAATCCTTATTTTGCATCTAACGTGCCTTTAGCACCAGTACTTCAATTTTACCGACCACAATCTTCACATAAACCATTCCAAAAACCCCAAATGCAAACAGTACAACCTGTATCAGAGCCACGTCCGTTACAACAAAATAGCACACAATTTAAATTCGCAAAATCGCCGGGTCAATTACAAGAAAAGCGACAATTTAAACCAGTACCTATGGAAATCGGTGGCTCTAGAGTAACTCGTTCGAATTCCAATAAAAATTCATCCACACCACCAGGAAAACCGAAGTGGGTAGCTGAAGAATTATATTATCAAGGTGAGGATGAACAATTCAACCTCCAAGAATTTGACAATAAAGAAGGTGCGCATGGTTACACCGAAGTACAGCAGATATCCGTAGAAGAAGAAAACGAAGATGAATTTTCACATAACACACATCTATATTACCTTATATCGTATTACCCGAAATAAATGCAAAATTTCTCATAGATACCGTATCGACAATTTCAATGGTGAGCACTAAAAGGGTAGAAGAATATTTTTGCGATTATGTGAAGTATGAACCATTTACTATTCAAACTGCTCATGCTACATCTAAACACGATTTGGTAATTGAAATACCTTGCCTTAAAACATTCAAAGGATCACCTCGGGAAATGTCACGTGTCAAATATTTTTCGATGTTCTACATTCCAGCCAAATTTTATCAAAATCGGCGAGGGACAGTTGGGTGCCTTTGCTTGTAAAACTAAAGTGGCTCTGAGAAACATCTGGAAATTATTTTAGGAAGTGTAGCATGACCGCTAGATGGCGTAACTGTACACCAAAAAATTTAAATTCTTACTACACTGATTTTACTAGATTTCTCTCACGCTTTCGACACACTTAACCCTACAGTACCCGTTCGAATTTCCCAAACGTCAGAACCCGTTTCGGTCTCAGGGACCGATGATATTTTAAAGGCGAAATATTCAAACTGTAATAGTAATATTATATTAAATAAGTTACTAAATGCAAGAATGATGTTTTATAAGATTTATTTACATCGAAAACTAATACATATTATAATGCTAAACACAACAATAAAAGACACGAGAAGAAAAAAATAATTTTGAACGAAACAAGTTACTAAAATGCACCTAGAATAGGTGAAATATTTACTCAGTTGTAAATTTTTCATAACAACAATCACACACTATCGTTATATGTTCTAGGCACATAAACCTGTTGCATTTTTTACAAAAGTAGCGAGTTTTTCTATTTCTCTTGCTGTCACAGTAGTAGCATCTGCCCCTTTCTTGCAACGGTTTCCACCTGGATCGGCTTATTCTTCTACACCACAGATTTCCCGATACGAACTTTCATCGGTCGAGAAATTCTCTGCAAACTCAAACGTTGTAGTAGATGTGGTTTGATCATCTCCATAGAAAGTTCCTTGATGAAATGTCTGCGTGCAACTGGCTTATTGTCTGTATTGGAATTATTTGAAATATATACTACATAGGAATTAATAACTGCAACATTCAGGCTTGAGTAAAAAACTACCATTGGCCATCGTCGACTACTACGGGCACAATTATAATTTGAGCACAACTGGTCCACCATATCTACACCACCTTTTGTCCTATTATATTCAGTGATGATTTCTGGCTTGCCAGTCGCCAAATCAATAGCATCGTCGTGGTGTAAACTGGAAACCAACAAGACATTTTTGTTTTTCTTGGAATATAGGACACTAGTGTGCACTCTTTTCTAAACGCAAACATGCTACTTTTGGGTGGGCGTTTTACGGGATTCGAAAAAGCATTCGGAAGTTCCTTCTTATTTTTTCTAATCGTTCCGATGGTGGATATTTTTTTCAAGCAGTTTATTTACTAAAGTTATGCTAGTGAACCAATTATCCACTGATAAATTACGGCCAGAATTGTAGATGGGCTTACACAGTCTCATTACAATATCCTCCGGTTTGTTGCTAAGCTGGAATGGACCATTGGGTTGGTTACCCACATACACTTCTAAATTAGCAGTATAAAATAGGCTCGAGTCCGACAAAGCAACAATTTTGATTCCATATTTGTTCGGCTTTGAAGGAATATACTGCCGGAAACCACAGCGTCCACGAAATCCTTCTAACTTTTCGTCAATTGTGACGAACTCCGACATACTGTAACCTCTTTTGCAATTTTCCACAAACAGATCGAAGAATTCTCTAATTGGGGCTAACTTATCTATCTCTCTTCTTTGAAGACGAGTATTTTTATCGTCGAATCGTAAGGAACTCAAAAGAAACTGAAAACGATTCAAAGACATTGTTAGGCGGAAAATTTCCACGCCTGAACCATCAGTGGCCCAGAGCTCTTTTGTATTTAGATGGTTAGCTTTCAACATACCAGCATAGTATAGCAACCCTAATAGAGCCTGAATTTCCGTAATATCTGTCGGTCGAGCATCGCTCTCGCGCGAATAGTTTCGTGCTATGGAACGTATAAATTTATTTGTGTTATCAAGGATCAGATTTAGCATTTGATCATTGATAAAATACTTCCATCTTTCATGTGGGTATTTTAGGGATCTTGTTGGCAAGCTCGATATCGGCAAACGTTTCACTATATTTTCTGCTCTTATTCGTACATTTTTATTTCGAACCATCTTGTTCCAGGTAGTAGTGTTGTCCTTTCCTGTAAACACGTTTGGACAAGTCTCCGCATCTGTTTCTACTTCTTTCTCCATTTCCTCAGTACTTTCAGTATCCAAAATCTCCTGCTCTGTATCAGAACCACTTGCTCTCGTCTCCAAATAATCTTCTTCATCAGAATCCGTCATGTCATCGACATCTTCATTATCATTCGTCTGATCTAATTCAGACAGAACTTCGCTCATCAATTTTTGGAGTCTCTCCCTCTCTCTTTCATAATCCCCCATGACTAAAATAAAAAAGACTGAGTTTAAAATTTTTTGTTAATAAGATTGTATATTTAGTTTAATATTGTGATACAAAAAACAATAACAAATTAAAAGAAAACTAAAAATAAGTATACTCACTTTCAAGATACACCTCTAATTGTAATGTAAAAAATGTTAGAACGCCACTACCCGTTTCGGTCTAACGGATCCAAACCACAAATGCAGCACAAACGACTAATCGCTTCTAAACGTCGAACCACACTGATGACAAGAAACCCGATTCGTGAAGCTACACGAATGGACAGTGATGTGACGATGGCGGCAGTTTCAAAAAAATTGGTTTAGTAGCGCATCGGTCTCCTAGACCGTATACGGGTACTGTAGGGTTAATCATTACTTATTTATTATTCTATTAAAGGCACTAGGCTTCAACAATGATGCATCAGCATTAATCAAGAGTTACCTTTCATTCCGATGTCAAGAAGTAGTTTTGAATAATAAGACTTCGGATACCCTGCCTATGCGTAGTGGCGTACCTCAGGGATCTGTTCTGGGACCTCTTTTATTTACTCTTAACATATAAAGCTGCATAAGTCCCTTTAAGCATTGTTCTTATCACCTATACGCAGATGATACTCAAATATATTTCTCATTTAATCGTGAAGACATAGTTGCTGCCAGTGCCACCATAAATTCTGACCTTGCCATTGTCAAAATGTCCACCGAACATTTTTTACACATAAATTCTAAGAAAACAGCCGTTTTCGGACCTGCTGCATATTGATAAGAGAGCTAGTTGATTTAATTTCTTGTCTTTCGTTTGATAATTGGAGGTATTCGCAAGAATTTATATGAAGCAATCGTTATAAATCCATAATTTAAAGTAACTAAATCGTATATGTAATTCTTTCCAATTTTCGGCGCAACCGGAAAGGCAAATTGATAAAAAATAAACAACCACATACTTTAAATACATCCGACATCCAAAGCGAATGTGGGAATTCCAGCGTTTCCTACTAATAAAACTGATAAGATTCCCTTTCGTTATTGAGTTAAAAGTCGTAAACATATTTATTAAGCAGCCGAAAAAATAATAGTGACTCATTCAACTTCGATATTGTCACGAGCGATATGTACACATAACGAAGTATTTATACTTACATCGCCGTATAAGCGAACCTCTTTATTTCCAGACGTGTATTCTTCACCGTATTCTTCGGAATCTTCAGAAGATTTCGTTACCTCCGATATCTCCGAACTGCAAACGGATTCGCAATCGCTAAACGACGCCGTACTTAACCACCTCGAACATTTATCGTAAGAAACGTTGCTGGGATCGTTTTCGTTATCTGTAACGCTTAGTTTTCGACAATGTTTACACAATTCGCACGCACCACTTTTTAATTCTGTTATTTCCATGTTTCACAATATCGATAGTTCTCAAACATATAATATTGCACTACATTGAAATCACTTGACGCAAGTTTTGTTATTCTATTGTGCTGTTTTTATTGTTAATATATTCTGCGTGTTGTTTATGCTACGCCTAGTCGAGTCGATTATTTAATACTGCTTGGATTTTAGAAGCTACTATGTTAAAACGTGTTCTGTAATAACGCGACGAATTAAGCAGCGCGAATCACGTGACGCTAAACTGTCATTATCGTAATGTCGCGGTTTACTGTTTATCGTCCGTCGCGGTTGTAAGATTGTATTTAAATTGTGTCGGTTCACTCTGTTTTATTGGAACTGGTTTCGTATTTTTAGTTCTTATTTCATAAAAACAAAAATCGAACTTTTTGCGCTGGGTCTGTGGGGATAGAACGAATCTGTGTATCAAAATTTTAAACAAAAAACAATTCTTGATTCTCAGAAACCTGTCGCCATAAATTTTATGTTTGCATGGCTCTTTTTTCGCTGAAAGATGCCAATGTAGTTACCCTAGTTTCATCTTAAGTGACAATTCTATTTAAGAAGTCTTCATCTTGCGATAAAAGAGTCAACCTCTCTTATAAATTAGTCGTCTTCACCATTTTTATTTCCAAACTGAGCGGTCTGGAATCCATCGTATCAATCAACACCAAATCTTCAATTTTGTTGATGATTTCTGCAGTTTGTGCTTCTAGCGGTTTTCTACATTTTGGGTCATCATGACTTAATGAAAAAAAAATAATGCGTTCCGGATATTTTTCATTTGATTGTTAATTTCATTAAGGATACAGAAAGCTATGTCGGACAGGTTTCTGTTGAAATGTCAGAGTAAGATGTCTACATTAATTTTTGATCCGTGGCAGTCGTATCGTCGCTAAGGGTTTGCAGCAGGATCAAACAGCGCTGGATGGAGCGTGACATCTGTCCAACATAACAGGCACCTCCATGCTGTCGTGGAAAGGCAAAGGTGTCCGACCGAGAGGGTGGGTGACTAAATAGAGGATTAGTCTGCGAGGACCTCAAACTTCCTGCATGCGAGGCTCTATCGAGGTGAACTATTTCCCTAGATACTTGTGGGATCCATCATGGGTAAGATGAAACAAAACAAAGAGCGTGGTGTTACTGCACAAACTACCAGGACTGCTGATAGAATCAAACCCACTACCAGTGCCGGGACTAATGAAAGAAAGACTGGGCTAGAATAACCTGGAGGCCTGGACGATCCAAAAAGGAAGGAATGGTACCTGCACTCGACACATGAGGAAGCCAGGGCAAATGTCGATCGGCAAAAGGAAGGAAGGGAGAAGCCTAAGCAGCTGAACATAAAAAGAAGAAAACAAAATCTTCTCTCAAACCACCACCTATACTACTGCTGTAAAAATATCCAAAGTAGAGATACTACCAGAGGAATCCCCTCAAGTATGAATGGACACTGCTCTGTTGTCTTCGCTGGAGAAATCTCTAGTGAAGTTAAACAGTTAACTAAGTCGACACGGTAGTAAGCTATCTTCGTCGTGGAAAGGACGCTTTTATTCGAAAAATTCGATTTATTTTGAAAATTGTTCCAGGTTGTTCTGAAATAATCGAGAGAATAGAAATTTTATTATCTTATTTCTATTTTTGAAAATCATACCTTTATTCCAGGTTGTTCTAGGTTTGCTACAATTTGTCCAAACTTTTAAATTATGTGTAACAGCCCAGAAACAACCTGAAATAGCTTTCAAAATTTAAAATTCAAATTTTCTCAATAACTTCGTGGACTGGTGGAACGCTAAAGTTAAAGTTAGGTAAACCGTTGATGTAGTGCTGGAGCAACGTTGATAACTAACAAGATAAATCGGTTTCATGTTATTGAACGGTTATTGTTTAAGTAAAATCGATTTTTGACAGCTGCAACCTATATTATAGGTTTGTTCGTTGCACCTACACCAACTACATTATTGTACAATAGGGCAAGAAGTATAACATAAAAATTTTCGTTCGTTCGTTGATTTTACGTGTTACACTACTGTACACTACAATTTGTTCTTTGCAAAATCGTATTGTTCAAGTAATTAAAAAATTATCTCGCCAGACTCGATAAGCTACTTAAGGGCTACACGTAAATTTGAGCAAGTGTGAAGAGTGTAGTGTAGAAGAATTAGAGAAGAAGAACCTCTTCGACAAAAATTGTGATTGCTGTCATTGAATCTTTCTAAAGTACGCATCCAAAATTAATATTCTGTCATCTTTGGACGAACTAAATAATTTTTCGCTATCCGATTCAGATTCTAACAATTGCTCCAAAATTTCTTCTTCGTTATCCATGTTAGTAACTAAACCTGTAACTATTTCAAATCAAACTACCCTAAGCAAAATAACTGACAAAAAGTAACATAAAGATTGAGGTGACATGTTGGTCTCACGCGGCTCTGCGACCCATCTTATGTCTAGATGGGTGGTGGAGACCGATGTGTCACCACAGTTTGCAAGTACTAACTTGTCCGTGATGTGTCGCACCAGAAATTGCTAACGGCAGTAAACGCAGTGCAGTGTGTGTTATAAAGTGGTTGCATCATGACTTACGAAGAGACGCAAAAGGAATTACAGAAGCTGTGGCAAGAGTTTTTGTCGGAGGAAGAGGTGGTTGCTGATCCATTTGATAACTGTTCTGGGGATGAATACATCGCAGAATTATCGGATTCAGGTAATGATTCCGAGCTGCCTTCCAAAAAGAAAGCAAAAGGCACCAAGGATAGAAGAGAAATTAAGGTCAATTGCGAAGCATCAACATCGCCAGGTTATCAAATGATGGCAAATCCATTAGAAAGATCACAGCGTTTTGATGAAACAATAGAAAACGTAATACGGAACTTCAAAGTTATAGATCCAGAAGATGAAGCTGCTGAATCAACTTGCAACACTATTGCTGAAATTACTTGGAGTCCTGTCACGGGTGACAATTTGAAGACCTTTACTTTTGATCGTTATACGAGTCCCATTTCGACAAAGGCCCATATGAATTCTATTCTTTGTTCATAAATGATGACATAATAAATTTAATGGTAAGCTATATTATTTCTAATTGACGAGTTTTGACTTTTATTACAAATTTTTAAAGGTTGAAGAAACAAACAGATACGCCAAGCAGTGCCTGAAAAAAAAACACTTTTCAAAACTCTCGAGTAAAATCTTGGCATGATACAACACCTGAAGAAATTAGAAAGTTTGTAGGTATTATACTGTGGATGGGATTGTGTCAGTTTTCTAATTGCATGTCTATAATTCAATTTAGAATAGAAGTTATAATGGGACTTCTGCAAACGAAAAAATGAGATTACAGATTTGGAACTAATTTCAAAATTTCGCGAAACGAGGTCTGTACAAACTCGAAAACGCTGCATAGAAAATGCAGTAAGAAACGAAGCGACAGAAATAACCGTTTTAGAACAAGTGGTTGCGGATCCAACTCTCTAATATTCCAACAGGATGGAGCTCCGGCACAATTTGCAGTAACGATTCGTCAGTACTTGGATAATAGATTTCCTCGACATTGGATTGGAAGAAGAGGTCCAGATTTATCCCCCTTAGACTACTTTCTGTGGGGACATTTAAAAAGTAAAATAAACACTTCACCTGCTTCACTAGAAGGGTTGCGTCTATGTGTTTTTATTAAAGTAGCAGACATCATTAAGGGTCTTAATAAAAAGAAAACGAAGGATATATATGGCATGACCACAGCTCTTCTAAATGACATTTCTGTAGAAATCGTTGAGCCCTTAGAAAATATTTTTAATCACTGCCTAGAGGAAGGAGGTTTTCCACGGGAAATGAAGGTCGCTAGAGTAGTTATAAAAAAGGAGACAGGGAGAAAGAGGAAAATTACAGGCCGATATCTGTCTTACCTGAATTTTCTAAGGTATTTGAGGTGGTCATATGTAGGAGAATCGTGTCTTTCTTGGAGAAGAATAACATATTCTCGCCGGAGCAACATGGGTATAGATCTGGAAAATCTACTGTAACAGCTTTGGCAGAGGCGGTGGAAGAGATCTTAGATCGCGAGGGATCAGCGGGAGTGTGTTGAGTTGGTTCTTTGCGATCTCAGTAAGGCCTTCGACACTGTGTCGAACCTTCTCCTAGCAAAATTACAATACTATGGAATAAGGGGTATTGCACACAAATTATTAAGATCTTACCTTCAGGATAGGTCACAGGTCGTGAGCTGGAATAGTTCTACATCTGGCTGCGATTCACTCGTCTGCGGTGTTCCACAGGGGTCGATTCTGGGGCCTATACTCCTTGTAATATATATGAATGATCTTCCAGATAATATCATACACAGCAAAGTCACCTTATATGCCGACGACACGTCCTTTGTGGTGAGGCACGACAGCGCCAGTCAAATAAATCAAATAAGGGACGATACACTAACATCTGCAAGAACCTGGTGCGAATGTAACAAATTAAAAATTAATGAGAACAAAACCCAGATACTCACCTTCTCGCAAAACACTAGAGGACAAGTTGCAAGTTTTCTTGGAGAAGTGGTGGGTGGTGGACTAAAGTGGACGGAGCACATAGCCGTGTTAACATCTAAATTAAGTACGGCAATATTCACAATCAGACGCATTAAATACCTCGTTACCCACGAAGCAGCAAAGCTAGCCTATTATGCGAATTTCCACAGCACAGCCACTTATGAAATAATGGTTTGGGGCGCTTCAGCCGAATTAAAACAAATATTAACTCAAGAAAGTTGCCGAGAAGTGTTTGTTAAAGAAAGAATATTAACAGTGGTCAACGTGTATATTCTAAACTGTGTCAACTACGTACACCAGAACAAACAAAAATTTGCGAAGAACTCCGACCATCATACTTACTCCACCAGAAATAAGGACGGGCTCGCCATACCGCACCACAGACTAACCATGACCCAGCAGTCGGTGAATTACTGGTGTGTGAAATTTTACAATAGACTACCCGAGCAGTTAAAACAACTTAGTGCAACAAAGTTTCGAAAGACAGTTAAAAATATACTGTTAAAAAATGTTTTTTATGATGTAAGGGAATTTTTGACACACAATTTTTGTGATATGTTTGTTTCTTGAACTTCTGATTGTTTCTTACATTTTATTTATACACATAAATGTCAATACGTACTTGTACATATACATGTGCTATATTGCCTTTGTACAAATTAGGCAAATTAGTATTTGCATTGTTACTTGACGTTTTACGATAATGTAACAAATAAAAATACAAAATACAAATACAAATGTCGTCAAATAAATCCAGAGATTCTCCAACAAATCAAACTACGGTTTGAACAAAATTTATATTCATCTCTCTACAATGTTTTTTTAATTATCTAAGTTATTTCTTTAAATAATGTTTAGTTATGTTGTGTATTTAATTCCTAATAAAATTAGCTTTCACATGATGTATCACACTTTGGAATACGTAAGCGTTTTTATCCCGCTAGAGGGCGCTAAAATCAATGAAACATGAATTTATATATATAAAATTATCCTTTCAATGATGTGTCACACTTAGTACCTCCCTATTTAAATTATAATGACTAAATATTACACGTTTAAATATAATCGTGGTAATAGTTGTTTCAAATTCGCGACAGATGGTAATAAGTAAAAAAAAAATGGGGATTCTAGAAGAAAAAAGTTTGAAAATCACTGATCTAAAGGAATTCATAAGCATGTAGGCGTTTACATGGCATTTTTAGAGAAGCTCGGTTTTTCTTTTGCCAGTCAATAATTGCCAAAAGTACCTAGTTTAGACACGTAGATATTTGGTGTGTATCTGATACATTATTTATCTCGCAAAATCAAAGTATTCGTATGGTGATTTGCATAGCAAACATCAAATATTTGCAGAGATTACTCAGAAAAGCCAACCCAATATGTTTATTATTATACCGTGAAATCTGCCTGTGACTTAATAGGTTGTACAATGAATGCGTCCATGCTACAATTGATTAACTACTTAGAAAATTATGGAGTTTACGTAAGCATATGCACGTATCTCGTTTATAAGTCCATTATTACATACATAGAAAGTGTATTAGGAGATATGACGCATCATTTCCAAATAAATGATAATTAAAATCATTAATATTCAAATTTTGTGATTTTAATTCTTTATGCATTAGCAATTTATATAAACATTTGTGGTTTACCGCTTTTTTTAAATTTTATACATACATATGCATGCATTTGTGTACCAGTAGCAGTACACACATAACATAGATACCACTTTAACATAATGGTAAAAAGTAGAAGCTGATTTATTTTTTTCTGTCTTATCAATGCAAGAATTAATTAAATTATTTGTAACATTTTCGGTTCTATACGAGGATGACCTGAAATGATTCCGGAATCGACAAGAAAAACATGGTATTGGTGTGGTACATTTTTTCAAACGGTCCTCCAGTCTCTTCAAACCCTCGGAAAAGTAGGATGTTTCGAGATCTGCAAAATAATCATCTTGTCCGTAACTGCAAGAACAACATTGAATTATTTTTCTTCGGTAAGAACAGTTTTCGCTCTTTCATGTTTTTCATATGTTACAGAACCTGTGCGAGTAAAGCTGTCCATTAACCTTTCCAGCGTTATTGTTTCAGGTTGTCGTCGGGCAGGATATCTCTCCTGGTAAATTCGTTTATCAAGTAGACAATTTTTCATGCACTCTCCTAGTTCCCATATCATGTCTGTCAATTCCTCAACAGAAAAATTCATTTTAAAGAGTAATTAAATTTGCAAAATCTAACAAACTATACTAACAAATAAAACTAGTTGATTAACTGATAAATATATGGTTCAGACTTTTCTAATGTCACTTTTTCATGGCTAATGTATTATATTCCAATTATTGCCAAAATGCTCACATTTTTTTTAAATCATTAAATATCTCAAAAACTAACCGTTTCAGATATAGGGAATGGTTAATGAAAATGAAAGTATATCAAGTATTCTTCCCTTTCTTAATATAAAATACAGGGTGTTCCATTAAAAAAAAATTAGAAAATAATGCATTTGTGTTTTGAATCGCCCTGTACACAGTTTTCGTAATATTGCGGAAACACCACTTTGTTATAAAAGTGTAACAGTATAAAAAAGTTATTCCAGTAAAAAAATAATTTCAAGCGGTTTCGTATGGAATAGAGAGGACGTTAAATACGTAACGATTTTCACACAAAATTGACCATAACTTCTGAAATACTCGGTATAACTCAATGAAACCTGATATTGAAAGAACGAGGAAGATGGGCTTAATCCAAATTTGAAATAATATATAGTATGTTCCATTTAAGAAAATGTATGTTTGGTTCACCCTAGCGATATGAAACATCCTGTATATATGGAATTAATTTTAAAATGTGTATCTTAAGACTGTCTATGATTCTTGTGCACAAAGTTTTTTGATATCTTCAATATTAAGGGATATATTGAGCTTTGACGCATTAATGCCTCACCCTGTATGTACGATTACGGTAAATCAATATTGGGTCAATATAAAAAACAGTTGTGATTTGTTGACAGTTATAACCGCTAAACTCATACAAATGACAATTTGACAGCTGTTACATCGTCCTTCTCTCTCTCAAATAGATTGCAAAAAATTATTCTTTCACTATTTGACATCTATCAGAGATATTTTGACAGCTACAGCTATCAAAGTAGTAAAAATACTTTTATACGTTAAAGGATGTCAAACAATAAACATGTATGTATAACCGGATTTGGAGGTCGTTTCCACTAGGTTATCTCCTAATTTAGGATTTTGAAAGTGATTAGAAACTGAGTATCGACTTAAAATCAGGACCATTCAGAACACTATCTTCAGAAAGAAACGATTCGATCAATTTCACACTTACACTACCTTACCATTATAGACGCCAGGGGTTTTTATCATTTAAAAATTGTTAAAAAGATCGTATCTACTGTTTGGTAGTTGTCAACAGTATTTTAACCAATGCATCTGCCAAAGCAACAAGATAATAATAGTTCGACTATTTTTAGAAAGAAATATAACGCCTGCAAGTGCTGAAGACAGTGAAGTCAGAAAAATAACTGTTTGGTTTTACAATTTGACATCTGTCAGAATTTTTTTACTCATTATGCAACATTGAATTTTTACAATTCGCGCAGACGTATTGCAACAGTAATTATTGCTAATTCTACACAACAATTCGACAGCAATCAGTAATATTTTGACAGTTACAACCATAGACCACTTACACTTATAGACGTTTCAGTAAAATGCAGCCACATTGTACCAGTTGGGTGGTTTGCTCCTTCAAACAATAGATGGAGCCATTCGAGGTTTAATTGTGACCATTCAGGCGACTATCTTTACTCGTAATACCAAACCATGAAATAATGAGTGAATTACTGTAGTCTATTCTATTGACCATTTGTTATAAATATGTTACAATAAAGTTAATGATTTAAATAGTTTCGCTGTATTAAGTAATTGTAGAAAAAATGTTGTATGTATTACGAGCTAAAAGGGACATTAGGTATGTCTCTCGAGCAATAATGTATCACTTTTCGCTCTTAATTACTAACGTCTGTTTGAATTTACCGCTAAATTAATATACTTCTTTCCTTCGAACATCAGAGGCGCTCAAGTATTCGGTTTAAACCTAATGCACGGGCGTCGAGTATAAACCCGGTATATACATTACTATGACGCGGTCAAAACCCGGAAGCCCTCATAACAGAGACTCAGGCCGTGGAAGCCTTAGATATCATTTAACGAACCACCACGGGGAGGAAATTTTCCGTAAAACCCAAACCTTTTCTAAGGTACGCCTCAAACTATCTACCCTTCTGTATACCCTTACCTTCTTGTCTCGCTGTCGCGACCATCAAGTTATCCCAAAATTCCTCAAACTTTCTCATCACATCAGCACTACGGTATCTCAAACTATCTTAAGACGAGCCAGCCTAGCACTCATCCGCGAACGTATCAAATATTGCCGTTGCGAATTAGATCTTGTATCCAGGAAACTTCTTTCCCTTCATTTAGAACTCTCCAACACTTTGTTTGAAGATGATTGGTCCCTATTAGATCGCAAGCTCAAAAATCCTCAGGTCGCATAAAGGAAAATCATATTCGAAAATTTCAATTGCTTGCTCCAAATAATAAGAAAGCGATAACCTATTCATCATCAAAAACGGTCAAAAATCTATGATCACAACTTCTGCCGGAAGCTGAAATTCTAGTATTATCCAAAGGTTTAAATTTCTCTGTGGCTCCCAAAAACATTCCAAACGAGGACATCATATCCTTGGTAGAATCATCCATTCGCACACTCCCTAAAGAAAATGCCGATGTTATTCGTTTTGAAACAGCCAAACATCTTTCTTCTGCTAAACCTTCTCATCCAAACTTGTCCAAAGTAGAACGTTCAGCCCTAGGTTCTGTCCGCGCAAACAAAGATATAGTCATTCTTCCCGCTGACAAAGGAAATACAACCGTCATACTAAACAAGTCTCAGTACGTGGTCAAAATATCAGATCTCTTACAAGATGGTAGCTACACCCCGTTCTTGCGTGATCCCACTTCGAAATTTGAACGGAAAATCTCTTCATTAATTAAATCCTCTGACATTCCTTCTGACATACAGAAACGGATACTGCTCAAGGAATCCAAGCCACCTAGGTTGTACGGTCTTCCAAAAATCCATAAGCAGAACCTACCTTTTCGACCCATAGTTAACACTATAGATTCGCCCACCTATAGCTTGGCCAAACACCTCGGTCACACTATTAAGAAATACACAAGCAATGCTCCTTCTCATATTCTAAATTCATCGCACTTAGTTAAACTCATTTCTGAAATCTCTATCGAACCCGAAGATCTTCTTGTCAGTTTTGATATTACCTCACTCTTCACGAACGTGCCTGTCGCCGACTCCGTCGCTATAATCCACCAATTATTGATCCATGACAACCAATCCCCAGACTTAGCCAAGTTAGTCGAGAAATGCCTTACTTCAACGTACTTTACCGTCCAAGGAAAATACTATCATCAAACCTCCGGCGCCGCTATGGGATCCCTACTTTCTCCGGTTGTAGCTAATATCTTCAATAACGGCTATGGGATCCCTACTTTCTCCGGTTGTAGCTAATATCTTCAATAACGGTTCTCTGCCTTTCCTTGATGTATTAGTTACTCGTCTACCAAATGGTCGTTTAGATCACTCCGTGTACAGGAAACCCACACATACCGACCGAGATCTTCATGCCAGCTCACATCACCCAGCAGAAAAACAATCAGTAATCGATTCTCTAGTACATCGCGCGATCTCAATTTCCCAACCCGACAACATCGACAAAGAATTGAAACATGTGAAAACTGCTTTTCTACAGAATGGCTATACTTCCGGGAACATACAAAGGGTCATAAATAGGTACATTCATCCACGACCTCCTAAGGTAGCACCAGAATCTAGTAATCAGCTAAGTACCATCGTTCTCTCCTATATCCATGGCGTTACAGATCACATCGGTAGAATTCTTCGTAAGCAAAATATCCAACCCATTTTTAAACCTTTGAACAAGATCTTCCAAATTCTTCCTTCTCCCAAGGACACTCGCCCTGCTCTCTCCCATAAAGGCATTTACAAAATTCCCTGTGGAATTGAAAACTACTGCTAATACAACAATGTTTGTATCTAAATAATTCTCCTTTAAATGGGAAGATAACCTGTGTCAGGTAGTTCGGAATCGATCAATTCATTATTCCTATAAATCGAATATGGTACATAAGGCCGAACAATATGGAGGTTCTTGAGAGCCCTTTATTCAGCTTTGGTGGCCTTTGTATGTCGAGAGTGTTAGTTCAAAGGCGATCTCGTTGTCTTTGCGTGACTGATGTTGTTGACCGATGTCTATCACGAATATTTCTCTTACTGCTACTCTTGGAAAGGGTCTGTCAGGATCGAGGATGGCCAGTCGTCTGATGAGTGGGTTGACGGATCTTTCAATCCTTTATAAAGTTTTCGCTGATAGGCCAAAACACAAATTGTTTTAGGGATTGTAAGGGCTTCAGTGATAACTCTTAAAATCGGGTGTGGAACAATCTCGACCATCACAAAGCCTCATACGTAATGCTAGAGCGCAGAAAGGAGTAGTAAGTAAGCAACTTGATTCTGACACTGTTCTTAGAACACAAAAGGGGGCTCCGTCAAGTTGGCCCCCCCTCAATCTTGCACCGGGCTAATATCTATCCAAAAAGTTTGCGCCAAGCTTGCGCCACACGTATTGCACCCTTCTAGTTGAGTAATTATTTTTAAAAAATTGCAGGGGGGCTAACTTGACGCTAGCCCCTCCCCCCTCATCACGGGAGAAACTTTAAAATAGGGTAGATAGCTTGCACCCACCTTGCGCCAACTTGCGCCACCAATTTTAGAGCTTGCACCCCTCTCCAACCCCTATATATTAAATATTTATGTTTCCAAGCTAGCCCCCCCTCATCACGGAAGAAACTTCCAAATAAGGTAGATAGCTTGCACCCACCTTGCGCCACCAATTTTAGAGCTTGCACCCCTTTCGTAACCCTATATATTTAATATTTATATTTCCAAGCTAGCCCCTCCTCATCACGGGAGAAACTTTAAAATAGGGTAGATATCTTGCACTCACCTTGCGCCAACTTGCGCCACCAATTTTAGAGCTTACACCCCTCTCCAACCCCTACATACTTAATATTTATGTTTCTAAGCTAGCTAGCTCCACTCATAACTCAGCTTGCACTCACCTTGCACCACCAGTTTTAGGGCTTGCATCCCCTTCGTACCCCAATGAAAACTTGAGAAACTAACTGATATGTCATTTGTAAAACTGATCATATATCAATCCTAGTCTAAATATTGAATTTGCAAATGTGTGAATATTGTTGTAATAGTGAATTACATTAAAAATAAAACTATTAGAAATAAATTTAAAATAAACAAATTAGTTCCACTACAAACCAAAAATAAAATTGTGTATTATTATTAATTAACCTAATTATTTATTATGTAGACCAGCGTTTCTCAACCTTTTAGGTCCTACGACCCCCTTTTTAGCTCAAATATTTAGGCGACCCCTATGAATTGGAAAGTCAAATTACCATGCTAATTATATCTACAATAGATAAATGTTTATGTTTACTAAAGCAAAAGTAGTGCAAAAACTATGTAATCTTGTTCAGAAACAAATCTGCGACCCCCCTAGACATGTTCCCGACGACCCCCAAGGGGTCGCGACCCACCGGTTGAGAACCCCTGATGTAGACTATTGTTTTTTTTCGATTGTGACTAGCTTATTTTTAATGTAATTCACTATTACAACGATATTCAAACATTTGCAAATTCAATATTTAGACAAGGATTGATACATGATTAGTTTTATAAATGACATGTCCGTTAATTACTCAGGTTTTCATTGGGATACGAAAGGGATGCAAGCCCTAAAATTGGTGGCGCAAGGAGGGTGCAAGCTATCTACCCTATTTTGAAGTTTCTCCCGTGATGAGGGGGGGCTAGCTTGGAAACATAAATATTAAATATATAGGGGTTGGAGAGGGGTGCAAGCTCTAAAATTGGTGGCGCAAGTTGGCGCAAGATGGGTGGAAGCTATCTACACTATTTTGAAGTTTCTTCCGTGATGAGGAGGGGCTAGCATCAAGTTAGCCCCCCCCTGCTATTTTTTTAAAGTAAATACTCAACTAGAGGGGTGCAAGCTGTTATACATGTGTCGCAAGGTGGTGCAAGCTTGGTGCAAACTTTTTGTATAGATATTAGCCCGGTGCAAAGTTGAGGGGGGGCCAACTTGACGGAGCCACAAAAGGGGATAGAGACAGCCGAGTTGAACCGCTCAATCGATCTATTGACATGGTGACGCAGAGTGAGGCGCGAATCAAATATCATCTCCAGATATCACTGATGAGTTTCAAGGGAGCCTTGAGATTGTCAAGTTTTGCACGTAATCTGTTAGTAAAACGGATTGCCACACATTTCGGCTTATTAATCTTCAGCCTCCAGTTAGAAGCCTACGATAGAATGTGGTCCAAAGTTGGTAGCTAGCTTATTCGCTAATAATGTAAAGTTTGCAAGCATATTCTGGCCCTGTAGATGCCCTGTAGGTAAAAGGCCGTACGGTCTAATTTCTATTTCAAACATCAAAGACAGATTTAAAAAATTAAAACAAATTAAACGTCAAAATCGTTAGAATTTGACGGTATTGCTTTAATAATCTTGAAAAGTAAAACAAATTATTGCATTTATCTTTCTTTGCACATAATTAAGTACATATTAGGTAATTTGAATAATTCCTTTCTCTTTTAAAGTAATTAACGTATATAAATAGTTCAGCGCGACATCTATGATTTAACAGCTATATCTCTAAAACGTCATTAGTATAGTCTCGATCCATTTCTAAAGCGTTAATTCGAGCGGAATTTCAGCAATATCTCCGTAGAGGGCGCCACCACCGAACAGTTTAAAAGCGGGAAAACGCACGTTGAATTTTTGAAAGTAAAACCCGCTGAAGACAGCCAGTCCCGCATGCAGTTCTGCCGGCGTTACAACAGCCGATACTGCCGTAGTGGACTGGTAAGAAGCCGGCGTTAGAAAGAAACGAAAACACACGGATAGACGGGTAAACAAATTTATGAACTGAATAAAATTCGGATCGCACTTCAAACGTCTATTTTGCAACTGTCATCGTCGTTGATTGACGCTATTATATATCGGAAAAATAGTGTAACCGAAGAAGAATTAAAAGTAGAAGAATCCCGCGAGAGATGGAAGAATAATGTAGGGAGCATTCGTTGTGTGCCGCTGAATACACCTTTTTCGATATGCTTGCGCGAGGAAATCGTGGTGTTTATTTTTAGCTCTCGCTTCAGAAACAACATTTGTGTGTCTGCTACGACTCTATTGGACTGTTAACTAAAAAAAAAGCGGTGGAGAATGAGTGTGTTGTGTGTTGTGCATCTCATTTTGCGGGTTATTATCTGATAAAATATCGGTTCGAATTTGAATTTTATCGGAAAATAGTAACGAAGGAAGTGCTCAATCGACTCGACAGATTAATACAGTGTCCGCGGTTAAATTTTTTTTTTGTGTGTACGGCATCTGATTGTTGATACCCGACCACGTCTTTCAAGATCAACGAGGAACCTTGACACCTGTTTTCGGAGAGCAACGGAACCGTTTGGAAAGTTGAAGGTAATAGGAGCTTGATTTTCATTGATATTGCCCTCTCTATATATCATTGGTGGGTTTGAATTCGCACGTGGGTTTGTATCCGATGTTTATTATGAAATGTCTTGCGTCTTACAAACTAACGGATTTCTCGTATAACTTTTTATATATATTTTTTAAAATTAAATTATAATGTTTGGATTTGAGTGGGTGTAGCAATAAAAATGTATACGAAGAAGGTTTACAGGAATTAGATGATTTTGTGCTTACTTGTGGAGGTACAAAAAGATATAGAACATATTTATCTTCAAGAACCATTCGACTGTACATATATGATGCATACAGTCGAATGGTCCACTGAAGCTAGTCCTCAAAAATTCGTTTTAATTGAGGGGCCAAATTCCACGGGCTCAGAAATTTGCTTGTGTGTTAATTGGAGCAAACATTCGAGTATATGCATCTCTCATAAAATCCGTTGCAACTTATAATTAAATGGACTTATCAGAATGTGTTTGGAGACAATTGTGAGCTGCCATATTTCTAAGTTCAGGTCTAAATTACATATTTCATTATAGAATATGAAAATATACGTATTGGGTGAGCAATTGGAAACGAAGGAGGTTGGCAAGAAAATTTGCTAATTAATCGTAATGACAGGGATGGGATTTCGAGTGGGGTTTTGATGCAACCAACCTCTTTCAGTTGTTTATAGACTTTAATGGGGTCCATATCAAGTAATTTTCCATTACTTACTCTTGTAATCCAGCAATTATACAACTATAATAAGCCACAATGCATAAAGATGTATTTTTAAACGTTTAAGTTCTTACTTCCTCATCCAGATGTGGAAATCGATGCATTTTATAAAAGTAATTTGTGTTTTGACAATTTGGCACACAACACACAAATACCATATGTTATAATTATAACTGATTACAACAGAAAATTCAAATAATATAATCAAATAAACTTTAAACGTATTGCAAAATAATAAAAAATCAGATATGAACGCAGTGATGACACCTAACACGTTGATGAGAGAATTGAAATTAAGACATCTGTAGAAGAAGATTGAGATCGTAAGGGCAAAACAAGCTCATGTGTATGATGACCTATGACGTGAATTCGAGAATTTATTACGTAATAAAATGAAGCCAAGTTGAATCATCTTCTATTGTCGACATTTTTTGACATTATAACATTAATAACAACTAAGCAAAAATCTTCTTTTGTTACAAATTCTTAAAGATTCTTTCAACCTTTTCTCTCCTTACATGTTTATGGTGGGAGTTTGAAGAACATTTTGTCTTAAGTTAGAATTAAGTAACTCAAACCTTTCGTAATCAATAGATAATACCAACTGAAATCATACGATCCAAAAATTTACATGAGGGTGGTATCATTGTCTCACAAGTCTGAATTTCCAGATATAGTCTTGAAGACATAACAAATACATTTGACAATTTTGGTAAAACCTGTGAGACCCCCTGTGGTATCATCACAGTCGGTGAGGCAAGGTTTTTTTAATAAGGCCTAATCGATTTTAGAGAAATTACAGAACTTTGCATATTATTATTGCCGATAAGTTCGCGAAGTTGGCACCACAAAGTGGTCAAAAATCGACAAAAATTCTAGAAAGGATTGACCATTTATTGACCACTATTGACCATCAGCGATTTCGATTGACCACCTTCTATTTAGGCTACAGCCGCTATATTTTGGGGTCTAATGGCGAAAATGCTAAAATTAACAAATATAGACATTTTGTTCATCGGATACGATTGGCCATCGTTTGACCATGTTTGACCATCCTTCACATTTTCAAAATAAAAAAAAAAAAAATCGATTTTTTTTTTACTGCAAACACTAAAATTTTGTTGCAGTGTAGGATTGACCAACGTTTGACCATGATTGACCGCCAAATAATTTTTTTGAAAACTTAAAAATATTCGAAAAAAATGAAAAAAAACAAGTTCATATCTCCAATGAAATGACATCAAACCCAGATAATGTCATAACCTCTTGCGTCGCGTTTTTCACAAATTTTGAGATGTGGTCAAACCCTGAAAATAACAGAACTTATTGTCTCGTGTTTCTAGATCACACAAAACTGAAAATTATCGTTTGACCACCCTCCCGTTAAATTTTATCCGATCTTAAAGTTACATATTAGAAAGTTTTGAAAGTCACAAGACGAGAGTGTTAGTTACATTTGTTACAAGATACAGTCAAACATCTCTAGTTCGACTCCCATAACTCAAAATTCTCCGTAAATCAAATTTTGGTGGCAAATGTTTAACAATTTATATAGTACATGTTATCCTTATGTAAACAACAAATATCAGAAGAGTATGGGAAGTATGTCCGCCATAGCGAGTCCGTTCTTAAAGAAAATCCGAAGAAAATATGGTCCTTTGTCCATAGCAAACAGGGCACAACACGCATTCCTGGGAGAATGTTCTATGATGGGTCCTGGGTGGATAAACCGGAGGATATTGTGGATGCCCTTGCTTCTGCCTTTCGAACATCATTTTGTCCTTCTAATACTGTAGATATGCCTCAAATAATTACTCAGTTTCCTTCCTTCTCAGTTCAACCTGTCTCCGTGGAGTCTCTCATTGAAATTATGGCTGGTTTCAGTTCTACCTCCACTGCTGGTGATGATTTAATCCCAAGCTTCTTGGTTAAAAGATTGCGATCTTATCTTGCTGAACCCTTAACCTCTATAATCAATTTGTCAATAAAAACAGCAAACTTTCCAATTCGATGGAAGCGTGCCAGAATTATTCCTGTTTTTAAGAAGGATGACAAGTCACAGATTTCTAATTACCGGCCCATCTCCATTTTATCCAATTTCTCAAAAATTTTAGAACAGATCTTGTATAGTTCCATTTCCTTCAATACTTCCTCAGCGATGTCTACTCTTCAACATGGCTTCATGTCTGGTAGATCAGTTGTAACTAACCTAGCCACTTTTTCTCAATATGTAAGTGAAGCACTCGATAATAGGGGTCAGGTCGATGTTGTTTATATGGACTTTTCTCGTGCGTTCGACAGAATTGATCACAATCTCCTTCTATATAAGCTGGCCTGCTATGGATTTGCACCTTCTCTGTTAAGCTTGGTACAATCATATCTCTTAAACCGTACAAACTATGTCTTCTGTAATGGCTACAAATCCTATGACTTTTATGCATCTAGTGGGGTACCCCAGGGCTCCAATCTTGGTCCTATGTTATTTAATCTGTTCATAAACGATCTATATCCGTTGTTAACATGTGAAGCGTTAGCGTATGCGGACGACCTCAAAATTCTCCTCCTGCTCTCCCACAGCGGAATATTGACGTTGTTATGGCTTGGTCTAAGTCCAATAAATTATCTTTGAACATAGATAAGTGCTACGCTATGACTTTTACTCGAAAATCTGTCCCGTATGTTGCTAATTATTCGATGAATGGACATCTGCTACTCAAAGTTGATTCAATCAAAGATCTGGGTGTCGTTTTTGATTCCACCTTATCCTTTAATCAACATATAACCGCTATGTGCACAGCTGCATCTAAAATGTTGGGATTTGTGATGAGGATATCTAAATTTTTTACCAGTGTCTGCCTTCTTAAATGCTTATATTTTGCGCTGGTTGTTAGTAAGCTAGAGTTTGCTTCAATAATATGGTACCCGCACTATGCCTCCTAGCAGCTTCCTATAGACAGAGTCCAGCGCAGATTTCTTCGATTCTTGACCTTCAAGCGTACTGGATCATACCCTGATTGGAGCATCTCCTATAACCATCTATTAGAGGTACATCAGCTGCAGTCGTTGGTGGATCCCCGTTCCATACACAGCGCAAGATTTCTATATAAGCTGGTAAAACAGTGAAATTGACTGTCCGCAACTACTTGCTTGCGTACCGTTTAACGTTCCACGTTACTCTGCTCGACATGCGGCTTCGTTCAACTTATCAACAGCTAGGTCCAATCTACTGGTGAAATCTCCTTTGCACCATATGATGCGCAATGCGGAGCGGTTCTATAGCGATATCTTCGCGGGTATATTGACATAACTAGCTCGTCTTGTTTTTGTGATTTATCTATTGTATTGTTTATTGTGTTTACATTTTCAATTTTGTCCTGTAAATGGTATAACTGTTGGGCAAATAAACGTATTATTATTATTATTATTATTATTATTATTATTATCAAAGAATTGCTAAATTAGAGTTACTATTAGATCGCAACCACTATACATATTTCGTAACCGTATGATTTAGATGTTCTATGTAGAAGCTGTAGGGCAATGGACGTTTTATTCGTAAATGTAAAAATCTAGTCGTTTTGACGATGGCTACACTAAATTTTGACTTGATATTTGAAAAATTTGCAAATGACATGTAAATTTGAAGGGTTCCGTTCAACCTTTACATTTGTTTAACAATTTATGGTCACTTATTGTTAAATTTATATTATACTTTTTACAGTATTTAATACCTAACCTATGCCTTTATTTCATTTGCTTGAGACTTAAAGTGTAAGATACCTAATTAGGAAATTTGCAGTGCAGCAAACAGCATTGCGATTAAGTAAGATATTAAGTGTCATCGCGGTAATGTATGCGTATACTCTACCTCACTAGCAAAAAACACATTATTGGATCTTCTGTTAGTATTGTTTTTATTTATAAATCTGTGAAAATATCAGACTACATGAATAGATAGGTTGTTTGAATACAATATTTTACAATTTATGTAGTATGCAATATTCTTTTAAATAATTTTCTTTTAAAATCATTTTGGTGTACTAGTTTTTCTATTATGATAATTGCGTATATAGGTATTATACAACTAGGCTTTATTTCCTTTTTTTATATTCTGAACTTTTGATAATTTCTTACACATATCGTTATGTATTCCCCAGACATCTGTTGCCTCTGATCTGGATAAAATTTAATCAGAGGGTGGTCAAACGACAATTTTCAGTTTTCTGTGGCTTAGAGACACGGGAAAATAAGTTCTATTATTTTCAGCGTTTGACCACCTCTCAAAATTTGTGAAAAATGCGATAAACTTTGAAACTGTTATACGTAACTTTAAGATCGGATAAAATTTAACCGGAGGGTGGTCAAACGATAATTTTCAGTTTTGTGTGGTCTAGAGACACGAGACAATAAGTTCTATTATTTTCAGCGTTTGACCACCTCTCGAAATTTGTGAAAAATGCGACGCAAGAGGTTATGACGTTAACCGGGGTTGATGTCATTTCATTGGAGATATGAACTTGTTTTTTTCATTTTTTTCGAATATTTTTAAGTTTTCAAAAAAATTATTTGGTGGTTAATAATGGTCAAACGTTGGTCAATGCTATACTGCAACAAAATTTTAGAGTTCGCAGTAAAAAAAAAATTCGAAAAAAAATTTTTTTTGAAAATTTTGAAAATGTGTAGGGTGGTTAGACATGGTCACACGATGGTCAAAATGTCTATATTGGCTAATTTTGGCATTTTTGCCATTAGATCCCAAAATATGGGTATAGCGGCTGTAGCCTAAACAAAAGGTGGTCAATCGAAATCGCTGATGGACAATAGTGGTCAATAAGTAGTCAATCCCTTCCAGCATTTTTGTCGATTTTTGACCACTTTGTGGTGCCAACTTCGCGGACCTATTGTCCATGATCTAATGATATAGACATTGTCAAAATCTCATACAATACAGGTTAAAATATGTATCCAATTAAAACACTAAAAATACATTACATTACATCGAGATAAAATCAACCAAAAATTCTTTTAATTTTTTTTTTTAACTGTAAATATTCTTATTTCCCAAGTGCCGCAAATCATCCGGTAATGCATTGTAGGCCTTAATGCAGGTATAATATGGGCTTTTCTTATAAAAAGTTGACCCACGAAGGGGAATATGGGGGGGCTGTGGTATCAAAAGTTTGATTTTTGAAGGGCTCTGTCCCCAAACCAGCAGACCATACTTTCTCCGTGATTGAACGTTTGCGAAATAAAAAGTTTTCAATATATTCAAGTCGACTCGACTGTTGCGAAGATGATAAACCGTGTAAAAAGAACTATTCAATTTTGTCGTAATTAAGTCGATATGGTTTCCCCATCATAGATAATTATCAATGGTTACACCTATGTAGGAACTGTATAACTAGCGACTGTTTATAAACTTTTTATACTTTAAATTCCCGTCACTTCTACCGTAAACGTCACTCCACCATTCCTCTCTTTATTTGAATTTTCACATTATACTGCAGATTTTTTTTTGATGAATATGACATTCAGTAGTCTAAATTGTAATTGTTCTTTATAATTGGACAGCCGTCAAAAGTTTTTAAAAACTGCTTTTATTACTAACTTGGCTGCTTTTAGTAATATTTTGACAGTTACAACTATCGGAATAGCTGATTCGACAACTATATAGCTCGCATATGTATGTACTTTGACGAACAGCAAAAATAAAGAAAGAACTGTCAAAATGTTAATGTGATCGCTGTTCGAAATATTTTGACATATTTTACCGAATACTCGCACTGCAAAATATAAATCATTTTTTTTTAAGTTGGCAGGTCTGAGATGTATTTTGACAAGCTGTCAAAATGCAGAGCTGGGCAGTATTTGAATTACATGTATTTAAAATACGTATTTCAAATACATTTCAACCGGTATTTTGTATTTTGTATTTCAAATACATTTTTCAATGTAATTTGTAACTTAAAATACTTAAAATACATTTATAACATAACTATCAAAATCAGATCAGGAGAGGAAGTCTTTCTGACAGTAGTTTCAGAAAATTACTGTTTTTAAAAGGAAATAAAAACTTTTGTAAGTTTTAACAATAAAGTTAAACTTTATTAAGAAATACGTTTATTTTATATACCCAACCTAAGCTACATAATACAAAGTGATGAACTATTTTAAGTATTTTGTAATTCAAATACAGTTTGAGAATGTATTTTGTATTTTGTATTTGAAATACATTGACCTCATGTATTTGTATTTTGTATTTCAAATTCTTTTTGGTGTAGTATTTTGTATTTTGCATTTCAAATACATTTCATGCAGTATTTTGCCCACCTCTGTAAAAATGGAAGAAAATAACTGCCGCTTACAATTTGACGAGTGTCAGAAATTTTTTCGTAGCTATGACATTCAATATTATATTATAAAATGCAACGATTTTACCAACTTACATATCATACATCATAGGTAAGTACACACTTTAATAAACTGTCAAAATGAGAAAACCGATGTTTTTACAATATAAGAGCCGTCAGAAATTTGTTGGTACAGTTGAACTGTCAAAATCGAAATTACATTCGGCGGCTGTCAGAAATATTTGTATGGTTGTGACATTCTACAGTAAAAATATAACAGTTTTTAAAATTTAATAGCTGTCAAAATTAAGTTGCTCAGAACTCTCACAGATATTTCGATTAAACTGTCAAAATGAGGAAGATAATTGTTTTTGACAATTTGACCTGTCAAAAACGTATTGATTATTAAATTGCTTGTACATATACAAGTTGGCAGCTTTCTAAAATATTTTGAGAGATGCATTTCGACAGATATCAGAAATATCCTGATAATTGAACTGTCAAAATGTTGGCTGTCCGAAATATTTTACTCATTACATCTACTGGAACTGCAAAATACAATTAATTTTATAACTCTCAGATTGATTTCGATACGCTGTCAAAACGATCAAAATTATTTTTTTTTTACAATTGTAGAGCTGTCAAATTGTCCGTACTGAAGTGCGAAAATAGGAAAAAAATAACAAAAAAAGTACAGTTTTCAGAACACTAAACACTATTCAGAATTATTTTGGGAAACGAGGAAGGGATCTGTTGCTCGCAACAGTTGAAACTATTTTGACAGGTACAAGTTTGGGGAAAATAGACGAATTTAATTTGGCAGCTGTCAGGAATGTTTTGGTAAGCGTTTCACAACAAGAATTAATTTGATTATCTGACGCTATTTCACGATATCTTTTTCACTGTAGGCGTTTAATTTGATCGTAACATTTTCCACAATCTGTTTATCAAGCGTATAGAATTACAATCTAACTTTTCAAGCAGAAACTAGCAGAAAAAAAACGGCAACAGATTTAAGTGCTATTTTTCAGGATGCCGGCCAACTAGTTAAAGTAAAAATCTTTCGTTTAATCCTCGTTTCTCTAAATCCTCCCAAGAAGAAACAATATTTATAATCGGGGAAACATCTGCGAACATCAACGCCGGCTTTAATCCGTGGGCGTTATTATAAAAATTTAACGATTTTCTTGAAGGAAAAAAAGCGCTTTGTACTTGTTACTGAGATGAATATTTAGGGAGAACAGAAGAAAAAAGAGTTAACAAATTTGTTTGACTGTTATTACGAAATCTGGAATGATTGCTACATTTAATCGCAATTTAATTTAATTTACAGTTCAGTTTAAAACGATGCCTTGGTATATTATTTTCGGGTAGACAAAACAGATTTAAAACTCAATCATGTAGTACATATGTCACTTGACTTGCATAAAGATTTGATTTAGAATTAATACCTCTTGTAACTGTAAATGAATAACAGGTTCTATTAAAAACTTGCGAACCTTATATTTACCGAACAAAAGCGATATACCAATACAGTACCAGTGCTTGACCTCTTAGAAAACAATAATTATCACATTGGCAACATCAAATACAACAGACTGTGGTGTTTATTATAAATTCAGTTATGCGTGAAAATGAACACAGTCAAGATATAGCGGTATTCATCTGATACATATACGTTAATAAATTTTTTTGGGCGAAAAAATTTATTATTTCTTAAAAATCATCTTCGCAATAGATGCACAAGAGCTCCTAGGAAATTACCGGTAATAAACTTTAGTTACTGTTTTAAAATTTAACGTTCGGTAATAAGGATGGAGTTATCGTCGGCATGCACTAGAAATTATTATTTTTTGACGGATATATCTCGATCCATAAACATTTAGATCCATCGTACGGTATCTTTAGACTTCGTAAACATCAATATGATGTATAATCTTGAGGGGGAATAAGATACAACTAATACGAGTTCTCCCTCCCAAGATAAAGGTAAAATTTAATCTTGCGGTTTCCGTTAACAACGTGGTAATGTCTGTATACATCTGGAAGTTCAGTGTCGAACACACTATATTTGACATTTGCTATAATTGCAAATCTAAAATTAATTTTGTGACAGCTGTCAAATTCTAACAACAGTATAATATTTTTACTGTAGAATAACACAACCATACAAATATTTCTGACAGCATCCAAGTGTAATATCGATTTTGACAGTGTTCAATTAAGTGCTAACAAATTTCTGACAGCTTTTGTATTGTAAAAACAGCTGTCATTCCTCATTTTGACAGTTTATCAAAGTTACATCGTATCGTTGCCTTTTATAATATAATATCAAATGTCGCAGCGATGAAAATTTTTTTGACAGTTGTCAAATGGTAAACGAGTTATTGTTGTGACAGCTTGTCAAAATACATCTGCGACATGTTACCCTAAAAATTATTTTACAGTACCAGCAATTGGTAAAAGGTGTCAAAATATTTCTAACAGCTGTCAAATTAACATTTTGACAGGCGAACTATCAACATATTTCTACTACTACTACTACTACTACTACTTTCATCATTTTTTGCATTTTATAATATGTATAACATTAATTGTCGTAGCGATGAAAAAAGTTTTGACAGCCGTCAAATTGTAAACAACAGTGATTTTCTTCCATTTTGACAGTTCAACATGTACAATATTGTTGTGGCAGCTTGTCAAAATGTATCTGTAATCGGTAAAACGTGTCAAAATATTTCTAACAGCTGTCAAATGACAGCTGTCCAATGGTAAAGAAGTTATTTTCTTCCATTTTGACAGTTTAACATGTAAAATATTGTTGTGGCAGTTTGTCAAAATACATCTGAGTCATGTTACCTTAAACAATATTTTACAGTGCTAGTAATCGGTAAAAGGTGTCAAAATATTTCTGACAGCTGTCAAATTAACATTTTGACAGGCGAACTATCAACATATTTCTACTACTACTACTACATTCCTCTTTTTTTAATACATCTGTGAGCTGTAAAATTGTCGAATCAGCTGTTACGATAGTTATAACTGTGAAAATATTTTTAAAAGCTGTCAAATTAGTCATAAAAGCAGTTTTTAAAATGTGTGAGTGTCGTAAAGTCTTTACATATTATAATATAATATTAAATGTCGTAGCGGTGAACAATTTGTTGACAGCTCTCAAATGGTAAACAAATTTTCTTCCATTTTGACAGTTCAAGATGTAAAATATTATTGTGGCAGCTTATCAAAAATAAATCTGAGACCTGTTACCTTAAAAAGTAATTTACAGTACTAGTAATTGGTACAAGGTGTCAACATATTTCTAACAGCTGTCAAATTAACATCAACATATCTCAACTACATACAACAACATATTTCTACTACTACTACTTTTCTCTTTTTTTTTTACATTTTATGATATATGTCGTAGCGATGAAAATTTTTTTACCATCTGTCAAACGGTAAAGAAGTTATTTTCTTCCATTTTGACAGTTCAATATGTAAAATATTGTTGTGGCAGCTTGTCAAAATACATCTGAGACCTTTTACTTTAAAAACATATTTTACAGTGCCAGTAATCGGTAAAAGGTGTCAAAATATTTCTAACAGCTGTCAAATTAACATTTTGACCTATCAACATATTTCTATTACTATAACTACTTTCCTCATACTCGTGTGAGCTGTAGAATTGTCGCATCGGTTGTTCCGATAGTAATAACTGTCAAAATATTTTTAAAAGCTGCCAAATTAGTCATAAAAGTAGTTTTTAAAATGCGCGAATGTCGTGATGATTAAAAAATTCTGATAGCTGTCAAATTATAAAGAAGAATTTCAATTTATACGGCTAAATATCATCGCACAAGTTCTATAAAGGTTGCATTAGATTAAATTTTGACAATTCAATTACTAATAAAAAGCAGTTTTTACAATGTGTCGTAACGATTAAAAAAATTGAGAAAAGTGACAGCATATTACATTGCTACAGTTGAACTATCAAAATGTTTTTGAAAACTTCCAAGTTAGTATTAAAAGCAGTTTTGGCAATGTGTAAGTGTGGTTATGATTAAAGAAACTGTTGTTGACAGCTGTCAAATTAAAAAGAAAACAATTAGGTACAATTTATACTGTCGTTGTATTTATATTTTGACAGTTCAACTACTCAAAAGTTAGCTCTTGAAAAATAGCTATGAGTTCCTTATTTTGACAGCTTACCAAAACACCAGTCTATTTATCATATGATGACAGTTTACCAAAATATATCTGGGATGTAAAAAACTGTGAAAGCAGTTGTGTTTTATGGTTCCGACACGGTTATAAACTGTCAAATTACTTCTGACGGCTGTCAAAATTCTAACATCGATTATTTTTCTCTGTTGAGTGCCGCAACCAAGTTTCTGACAGCTGTCAAATTGTAGAAAACAGTTATTTTTTTATTTCCTGTTTTGATAGGTGTAACAGTTAAAATTCTTTTGACAGCTGTCAAATGAAAGATAAAAACAGCTATTTCGTTCGTTCTAACAATTATATTAATTTTTGACAGCTGTTGGATTTTTTCGATGGTTTCACACTGTTGAGTGTGGGAACAAATTTTTGACAGCCGTCAAACTTTTATAGCTTAATTATCGACATTTAGGGAAAATTGTCAAACTATAAAAGTATTCATTTTCTTACTGTTTTGTCGAGTGTAACTCTTTAACACATTTCTGCCATTTCTGTTGTTAAACTGTATATCCAGGTATTATTTATTACGATTTTAGCTGTTGTGTCTATCTTAATAAATTTGACAGTTGTCAAATTAAAAAAAGAGCCAGCTATTTTTCTAATTTTGATATGTTTTTATCGCTGTTTTGATTGATGTGACGGTAAAAGTGATAGCTGTCAAATTTGTTACAGTTTTAGCAGATTTAACAATAAAAACAAACAACAAAAAAGAACAAATTTTTGACAGCCGTCAAACTTTTATAGCTTAATTATCGACTACTACTACTACTACTATTTTGTCGAGTGTAACACTTTAATACGTGATAGTTGTTAAATTACATTTTTTAACTATAAAACCGACTCTATTTTCTTTTGGTTTTGGAAGGTGGAATGTCTGAACAACATAATTTTTTGTGTCGTTTGAGCAGACAATACGATCTCTTCGAGCCTATCTTACCGACCAAACACTCCTTTCTTCTGATCCCACACTATAGTGTATACGCATATTACCGATGCACATAACAACCTGGTAGCCGCCTGTAACCGATGAAGGTTTAAAAATAAAAATAAAAAAAAGGCAGCTGCCTCGTCTTGCACGCATAGAAAATAACTTTCATTGTGGACGGAGTTCATCGACCCCGGCCATTGCACGGCCAACAACAATCGACGTCGATGTTAGATGATCTGCTCTTTCCATAAGCACATATGATTGGGTTACGAAATATGCTGCTCATTTCCGTTATCGTAAAATAAAGCGCAGGTTCGAGTGTCTCATGTCAGCACGGACAAAAGCTAATGTTATATGTATGTATGTATGTAAAACGTGATAAATTAGACGGACTGTATATGAAATCTTTGCGTCATTTACGACGCGATCCTAATATTTCCAGTGAAGACCAGGAATATATCATCAAGAGCGAGACCAAATGGGAATCTTCTACGAGAGTACAAAAAAAGAAAGAATATGGGAGAACGACTTTTCTAGATTAATATCTTTCATTTCGTTCATATTTTCCAAAGGGGAAACCGCAAAACGGCTATGAAAGGAAGATGAGGGGTGGGTGTTATGTCTTCGTAAGAGTGCGCTACATTAAATACCCGTGTTGTTGTTTTCGTCGTTCTTGATGGAAATGGCCCATTTAGTGGAGGAAAAGGTTGTTTTTTTCCCGTCCATCAAAATATAATGTTGGGGGATTATGTTGCAGATGGTTTATTTGAGATACATATATACAACTGTGTTCAAAATAATTTGGCATTAGCTATAAGTAAAAGACGGTCATCGGTGTGGTCTCAACTTGTCTCAACTTTGAATCAACTCGGATCTAATGAGATATATGAGTGAAGTATCTGTCAGTGCTCTATTATGGCGTTGCTGTCTTTGATCAAGTCTTTATCCGTAGGGTCTGATGGCATCTCCCTTAAAATGCTTTTATTATTATTATTATTATTTCAATCTTGCCAACTTTATCCAAGGTTCTTGCGAAGGTTGTCGTTAGGCAGGTTCGAGCATCTTTAGTATCCAATGACGTTCTACCAGTTGGACAATTGGGTTTTCGGCCAGGATACGAATCTACCTGACAATGACAAGGTCATGGTGTTGCTCCTACTAGACTATAGCAAGGTGTTTGATACCATAAATCACAGCCTCCTGCTATTCATTCTCCATTTCATTGGCTTCAGTTAGGAAGCAGACCTTTTCCGGTCGTACATTTTGAATCGGAGCCAGGAGGTACATCTCGGAGGTAATATTTCCTCTTGTAGACCTGTAGTTTCAGGCATGCCACATGGTAGAGTACTGGGGCCTTTACTGTACTGCATTTACACATCCAATTTGGTTATAGATGCTTCAATCAGTACTCCTACGACATGTATGCAGACCATACACAGTTGTACTATTCGTTTGGTCCCGGCATTGTGGACACCGCCGCACAGTGGTTCCAAATCCCAAAAAGCTGGCCAAACGTCTAAACTTTAAGAATATTGTTTGAACCTGTGCCTATAAGGGCTTTGAAGGTCGCTGGTTCCGAATCGGAAGTTCAAGAAAATCAGAAAATTTCGTTTCAAAAAAATATAAATTAATTTATTAATAATCTCCAAAGAACATTTATATTAAATAAATAATGTAAAACGAAATTATTTTAACACTAAAAAAAATAGATATTAAATATAAACAGGTGTGTAATTCACTCTGAATTGCATTCTGAAACATTACCCTCAGAATCACTCTCAACTGCAGGAGAACTGGAAACTAAAAGTTGGAGAACTTCTGGAGAGAACGGTTTCGGTTTGGTTTCTGTGGAAGTTTTCTAATACTTAGGATACTAATAATCTGTAAAAAACATCTTCCATAGTTTTTACTCTCGATGTCTTTCTGGAACAATCGAGCCGATATTTTTTATATCCTTATTTCGTGCTTCCTGAACCTCTTCGGACAATTGTCCTATAGGTAAAAGCGCTTCCTGTATTATTCGTTTTCCATGAATTAAAATTTTGTGGAATGAGGTAGGCATGTAATACCACGGATATAATCTAACAAATTCCCTTGCAGTTCGAGTCGCATAATCTTGGAATTTTTCGCAATCAATATCATGTCCACTGGATGGAGTTTGTAGAATATCATAAAAGCGTTTTATTATTCTCAGTTCAATGCCTGAGATTCCGGCAGAAATATTTGCTTTTTCGAAAAATCGGCGAGCGGTGTTGCCGTTTTTACTACTTCTATAGCCTGGTTTTGGACGGTCAACAAGTAATCCAAGCTGTGTTTTAAATTTGCTTTGAATCTTCATATCTTCTTCATTCATTCATACATTTAGATTGTATAATGCTATTTCAACTACAGGAGGTTGTATCAGCCTGCGTGAAGTTAGCCCCCCCTTTTTCGAATTTCGAAATTTTGAAAGTTGTTCCAGGTTGTTCTAGGTTTGTTCTAAATTTGTTCCAGAATTTTGGGGAAAAATATTAAAAAATTGCCCAGCAAAATCGAAAAAACCGTTTTTCTGGCCAGCCTCCCCCTTTTTTTCAAAATTCGAAATTTTGACAGTTGTTCCAGGTTGTTCTAGTTGTTCTGAACATTGTTCCAAAGTTTGAACCTTCTCACATTAGTAGGTAGTTTATGAAATAATGAATAAAAATGAAATTTCGAGACTTTTGAGAGTTGTTCCAGTTTGTTCTAGTTGTTCTGAACATTGTTCCAAAATTTGAGCCTTCCATCATGTGTAGTTTATGAAATAATTGAGAAAAACAAAATTTCAGTAACGCCTCTTTTTCCAAATTCAAAATTTTGAAAGTTGTTCCGGGCTGTTCTAGGTTTGTTGTGACAAGGTTCAAACTTTGGAACAATGTTCAGAACAACTAGAACAACCTGGAACAACTGTCAAAATTTCAAATTTTGAAAAAGGGGGGGGGCTGACCACAAAAACGGTTTTTTCGATTTTGCTGGGCAATTTTTGAATATTTTTCTCCAAAATTCTGGAACAATTTAGAGCAAACCTGGAACAACCTGGAACACCTTTCAAAATTTCGAAATTCGAAAAAGGGGGGCTAACTTCACGCAGGCGTTGTATCATTCTTCGTCTGATCCGTTATGATTTTTTTTCCTCTTTTCTTTTCTTCTGTTTCCGCATACAATTTTTTTGCAGATATAAAGAAAATCTAGACACGAATTTAGGTTAGGATTTCATTTAATTTTAGTTTTAAAATCAATTTTTTTATTTTTTTTTTGGACTCGAGAATATAAGCAGCTTCCTAGATGCATGGAACTGATCTCGGGTCCTTTTGACGGCAGAGTACATTAATAATTCATTGTTGTATGTGTTATTGTAATGAATCGTCGCCAGTAAACAACTATTATTATTATTATATTATTAAACAAGCCATCACCTCAAGTTCTGACTTCTGACTTAAGGCCAATTAGTCTGTTTTGTTGTATCAAAAATTTTCGAAAAAATGCTAAACAATGCAACCAATATGATTACATTATTTCAACATGATATCAAGGGAGGGAAATTCTTTATTAGTTTCCATGTGGTAAGGGAAATTAATAGACAGGTACCTGTGTGTTTATCATCAAAATAACGAAAGTAATACTTAGGGAAGAGATCAGGATAAGAGGATTTTAAATTATTTTCACGGTGGTTCGCATTTTTCACAAATTTTGAGAGATGATCAGACACTGAAAATGATACGACTTATTGTTATGTGTCTCTAGACCACAAGAAATCGGAAATCATCGTTTGACCACGCTCCGGCTAAATTTTATACGATCTCGAAGTTAGATATAAGTGTTTTCAAGTTTACTACACTTTACACAAATTTTGAGAGGTGGTCAAACGAAAATAATAGGACTGCTTGTCTCTTGTAACTTAGAGATCGGATAAAAATTAACCGGTGTGTGGTCAAACGATAATTTTGAGTTTTCTGTGGTCTACACGAGAGAGACACGAGAGAATAAGTTGTTTTCAGCGTTTGACTACCTCTCAAAATTTGTGAAAAATGCGATGCAAGAGGTTGTGACATGGTCGAACGTTGGTCAATTCTATGCTGCAACAAAATTTTAGTGTTTGTAGTAAAAAAAAATTCGAATTTTGAAAATATGAAGGGTGGTCAAATATGATCAAACGATGGTCAATCATATTCGATGAACCAAATATCTATATTGGCGAATTTTAGTATTTTCACCATTTTAGGTTGTAGCCTAAACAAAATGTGGTAAATCGAAATCGCTGATGATCAATAGTGGTCAATCCTTTCTAGCAATTTTGTCGATTTTGGACCACTTTGTGGTGCCAACTTTGCGGACTTGTTTATTAGTCATCTAAAATTTTTGTCTAATCTCCATTTCTTTTTATTGGTCTGATATTGTATGTACTTTAACGTGTAATATTGTGCCGAATAAGACCTAACCTTAGATAACATATCACTCAATAAGTCTCCGGTCTAAGAAAAACAAATTTTTTTTTAGAATTTCGGCTTTATTCATCAACATACCCTCCTTCAAGAGTGATAAATTCATTCGAACGCTCCTCTAACTTTTCGATGCCCTTTATGTAAAACAATTTGTCTTTGCTCTTAAAGTAAGCCTCAGTTTCAGCAATCACTTCTTTATTTCAGACAAATTTCTTTCCCTTGATCACCTTCTTCATGTCTGCAAAGAGCCAATAGTCTCTGGAGGCCAAATCTGGAGAGTACGGTGGGTGGGGAAGCAATTCAAAGCGTAATTCCTCCAATTTAATCATCGTTTTCATCGACTTGTGACACGGGGCATTGCCTTTTCTCTTTTGCTTGTAGGACCGTTTTTTTTTCTTGATTTCTACACTCAATCGATCCAATAATGCCATTCAATATTCATTATTGATAGTTTTGCCTTCCTCAAGATAGTCGATGACCAAAATTCCATGCGCGTTCCAAAATACGGATGCCATAATCTTGCCAGCCTACCTTTGAGTTTTTGGTCGCTTTAGTTTGATCCATGGTCACATGCCGATGCAAGAAATTCTTTTTATTTTGCTTGAACAGCTCCAAACAGCGCTCTGAATCGTCGACGCTTGTTATTACTGGTCGGGTGCGCATGCAACTTTATTCTGCGGTCTTTTAAAACTATTTTCTGGACATTTTTGATGTTTTCCGGAACAACTGCTGATTTTTGGGCGACCAGAGCGTTCAGCAGTATTACAGGCTTCCTGGAACCCACGAAATTAATTTAGCATTAACGATACTCAGGTGTTTGTTGTCCTATCGAGAAACTACGATTTTCCAAACCTTATTTATATTTACCGCAAACGAAGCAAACATTGTTAGGACATGGAAATGACAGATATATCGGAACAAACAGTACACATTACCGAACGCTCTCACTATCAAACGCTCGGCAGAAAATTGGATCGAGCCTACACTCCACCCGACCACCTTCTCCTTCTTCATGCATCAATCTGAATGAGGACTACTCTCCCCTCCCCCCCCTCCCCCGATATAGTCGCTAGCCCGGAGCGGGAGACCAGGACTACGGCGGCACGGCGGTGGTGTGGAGTGAGGAGTAATGCTCCGGGCAAATTGGATAAATTGAATTGCTTGTTGTTATACGCGTCCCCATCCCTCTTACCTCTCGTCCTCGTTCCATCCCGCAGGCTCCGGTGCTCATATTTTTTTTTTGTTCTACTCGTGTTCGTCGATGAAAATGAAACCGCCATTTTTATTATACTTCGGTTAGAGTGTGCCTCTTTAAAACTCTTTATTTACGTGTAAATCTACACAACTTTTGTTCTATTCGTTACGAAGCGTAACGGAAAAATTGTCTCTTGGATGCCGGTCGTCCTTGAGCCTGAGTTTCTCCGTATACGTGAACGTGCTCTAACCATACACGCATCGAAAGCTAAACGAGAAACTTGCAGGCACAGCTTGAATGGATACTGCATTATATGCACGCGCATTCCTCTTTTAGTACTCACCATTTACGTATATAGAATTCTAACGGATTTTTTCTTCTCAATAAGAGAATAAGACTACACACATATTTAATAGGTATTGTGACTTTATTTTAATGTTAGCGATAGATCCTCTCTTCCATTTTCTATATCTTTTCGGCCGACGCAACGTACTCAATCTGTTACAAACGAAATATAGCGGTACTCTCGTGTACCATCCCCAAAAAGGCTGAAGTTATTTCTCATATCGAAGTTATTACCGTATTACCCTCTCTTGTGATGTCCTGTTTAGCATACGCGCTGATATCGGACCCTACCGTCTCTCCCTCCCTCTCACAGGCTTCTTATATCCGTAGTTAATGCGGGAACATGAATATGGTGATGGGATACGGTCGCATGAACGCGAAACGGTAACTAAATTCGCCTCGGTTTGAATATTTTCAAGAGCCGAGTCCGGCCGCCCTTTTAATTTTGTCTATTTGCCGATATACGGTTCGCCCCTCTGATGGTGCTTTATTTTGCTGTCCGGGAAATGGATGGGAATCTACGCTGTTTGAGGTTCTAAAATAATGTGACTTGGATTTATGGTGTTTAAGCCGGATTTGAATTTGTGATTTTTCGAAGAGGTTAGGTCTTTGTTAATAAATATTTTCTTGCTTAACAAAGAAAGATTTTATAGCATTTTGTTTTTGGGAACTTGAACCTGAAATCAAAGTCATTGTTTTAGTTATTGTCTGTTTTTGACATTGTGGCCAGAGCTGCCACAGTTAGGGTCATTCCATGTCATATCAACATACCCATTCAACTTGATCATCTCAGATTTTGATTAAATTTGGCGCTGAAGTAAAATTCATGTCGACCAAGAAAAATGTCAAGTTTTAATATCTTATGTCAATCCGTTTTTGAATTATGGCCATTTAAAGTTTCCATATATCGTTCAAAATTGCTCTGCGGGCATTTACTAAAATTGTACTAGCTCTTCTCCTAATTGAGCTAGAGACTTGGGAGTGGTGTTATTTTCTTCTATTTTTAATGGCCTTTCATTTGACATGCAACACCTAGAGGAGAGGGGAGGGGATCTGTTTTCCAAAATTGATACTAAATTTTTAAATATGTATTCCAAAAAGTCACATGCTTAAAGGTAAAAAATTTCAAAAAGTTCCCAAAAGTAATTTACTATAAGACTATAAGCAGTGTGCAAAGTTTTAAATTGGGATAATAATGGGTTCTTATTTAAAAATATTTCTGTTTAGATGAGGTTTTGTAAACGTTAAGAATATTGAGTTTTAAAGATGGATTTGTAGTACAACTAATTTATAATGAATTACATGGCACTGGTTTAACAGTTTAAAAATATGTCATGATTATCACTTCACACTGTCATGGAATAAAAATTTAGTACCTATAACACTGTCATTATATGAATCACACACTATAACTTAAACTAAACGTAAAGCTCACTGAGAACTTTTAAATAGTGCCTCATTACTTGCTAAACTGTCATTTTCTGGCAAAACATAGCTTCTTTCTGTTGGAGTAACTGGACACACAAGACAGAGTACGTCTGTTATGGAAACCCATAGAAGATCTGGTTTTCTTGGGTAGCAAAATGATGATGGGCCACAGGAATGAAGAGAAATTACTTTGACTTCATCTAGGTCATCATTTTTGTCCAATACATATGCTTCAGTGATAACTCCTAGTTTTGAGTTTTTGACTTCCTTTAGAACCTGCTAGAATGCAGTACTTTGGACGAAGTTCAGCAAATTTAGAAAATCCTACCTTATAATTCGGAAATTTTTCCTTAAACAATTTTAAATTGCATAGTATTAGCCTTTTAGAACGTTTAGATTTGTTTCCATCCTGATCGCTAATAGTAACCCGATCTTTGATGCTTGGCATTGCTCTACTAACCTCCTCATTTTCATAGAACGGAATTACTGCTTCCACCACTTCTTTTGCAAGATTTTTGTCCGGTTTCGGATTGGGGTTTTCCAAAGTGCCTTTTTCTTTAACTTCTTTCTTTCAATATTTTTTTCTCTTGTCAATTGGCGATTCACCTAATTCACTGAGGGAAATAGTAAGTGTCTCAATCGGTTCTGACTTAACAGAAAAACTAGGATCCTCACTGTCTGGGCAGACTGCTTCCTGCTCTTGATACGAGGTTGTAGGAATATCTCTCGATTGTGCTACAAGTATCACATATTTTCGATTTTTTCGGTAGTTCAGGGAACAAATCAGCCATCCAACTTGTAACATTCCTCAGCTTGTTCTTATCCCTCACATGCTGATTATTTTTATTTAAGGGGTTGAAATATCTTCGTCGTATGTTCCATTTTAATTACAATTTTGAGGCATTTTTCAAAAAAATATTTAATAATAGTTAAGACCAAAATAACTATTTTACTTAGGTATTATTAATAAATGAAAAAAAAAACACTTGAAAATCTAGTTTTTAGAACTGATCGCTTTTTTCACATAATCACTCCACTAAATAATTAACTTATAGATTGAGTGTTAGTACTTAAATAAAAAAACTTTCTTAGATTCTCAAATTACAAAACAAACTAGAAATCAAAAAGAGATCACAACTTTAAACATCCACACAACACTGATGCTCACAGTCAGATTGAGGTGTTTGCTGCTTCACTGCAGTGGTTGAGCAAGTCATGGAAGTCTGAATTTATCACACACTGGCAGGGTTGCCAACTCAAAATCTTATTTGCTATTACTAGACTCCAAAATAGTCGCCAGATATGAGAAAACTCTCCCGGCCTCACACTGGATTAAATTTTTTTGTTGTTACTACAAATAACAAAGTCATACCATTTGATCGGTGCACTAATCCAGACGTAGAACTCGTAGGCAATGCGATAACTACTGAATGTATGTTTGACAGTCAGGCATCTTGGGAACATTATCGGAGTCATTAAAAGAGAATATAATACGAGTCAAGACACAATATAATAGTAATACAATAAATTCTGCCGCTAATAAATCCAAAGCTACATGGGGTATTATAAAGCGTGAGATTGGATCACAAAGTGGAGTCACTAGTGAACTTAACCTAAAGCGTGATGATGTGGAAACAAGCGATCCATTTATCTTGGCCATTTATTTTGGTTTATCTTGGAGATTGTGAGCATCCTACTTCCATCATAAAGTACTCTATTTCTTACTCCTGCCACAGGAAATGAGATTTTTAACGTAATATGTGAAATGTCACCCAAATTTTCTGCAGGTCTTGATCAAATACCGGCATTTATCGTTAAAATTTCTGCTAAATTTGTGACTCCAGCTTTAACATCTCTAGTTAATTTGATGTTCACAGAGGGTATCTTTCCGCAAAAGCTAAAACAAGCAAAAGTAGTACCAATTCACAAAAAAGGTTCAGAATTAGAAATTAGGAATTATCGTCCCGTATCTATATTACCAGCCTTTTCGAAAATATACTGTATAGCAGACTTATTAGTTTTTTTTTAAACCATGACATTTTCAGTAAAACACAATACGGTTTTTACTGCATTAACAAAAGTATTACAGAGCGTCGATCGTGGTCAGCATGTAATGGCGATTTTCTTTGATTTGTCGCGCGCTTTCGAGGAAGTCACTCATTCAATCTTGTTGCGAAAGCTATACAATTGCGGTATTCGGGGAGTTACCTTGGATTTGATCGTTTCTTATTTATCGGAGCGTGATCGAAGTGTCTGCATAAATATGGAAGGCGCAGCAAATGTATTTTCTAATTCGTCGCGACTGCTGAGAGGGGTTCTCCAGGGATCGACGATCGGTCCCTTACTATTTTTGGTCTACGTCAGCGATTTAGTTAATTACATCACCAAAGGTCAACTCTACCAATTTGCAGATGATACCACGGTAATTATATCGTATAAAACTTCAGCGGAATTATCTCATTTATCAACAGATCAAAAACATTTAGACAAATATAAAATGTTTTTAGGTGTTGTCAATCAATTTTGAAATTTTAAATTTTTCCGTTTGATTTTTCTTGTAGTTAATGTATTGCTAGTTATTACATACCGTTGCCGGTTTAATTTAAACTTTGTATTAATTCTCCTGATGAAGCAGGAATATTCTGCGAAATATTGAGAAATTAATAAATAAGTCAATAGTTTGACCTCTCTTTCTTTTGACCGCATACCCGAGGAATTAATTCACCATCAATTATATTATTATTATTATTATTATTATTATTATAAAATCAACTTCTTCTTGGTCTTATTAACAGATTTGGATTTCATATCACAATTTGCTGTAGTCGTTGGTGGTTTCATTCGTACTGGCAACATTACATTTTTTTGCTCTCAACTCTACTAGTCGTTTATTAATTTTAGATAAATCAATTTATTATATAGGTATCCAAAGAACTTTCAAACTATTGACAATTAGGACATAAAATTATTATGTGAGAGTTAAAAAAATGCCAAAATATCAGACACCAACTCGAACAAAATTATTTTGGAGCTACATTTGCTGCCAAGGCGCTTTTCTATATTAGTCAGCTCTCCTGAACATCCAATTTGTTCTATTGCAGAAACTACTTTTCTAGATTTTGACATATCCGAGTATGGACTAAATATTCTTAAAACATCATTCATCACTAATTATCCTTTAATTTTCCCGGTTTTCCCTTACAAGAGACTTAAAACGTTTCCCCAAATTTTGAGCGTACATTTCACACACAAAAGAACCGGCTATTCTCTTTTGTGTACGAGAGCCGTCGACGCGTCGGCCGTCCTCATTTGCATGTAAATACTGCGGTAGCGGAGAAGAATAACGTCGCAGAAGTAAGGGGCGGACAAGTGCACATTCAAGAGGAATCCGCGGAAGTATTTCGGGAATGCGCTTCGGACGGAATTTATTTCTGCTTTCTCGATGTTTTTCCGGCGTGCCTTTCGCGGCTAAAATGTATTATTATGTTGTGTTTATATATTGCGTCTCCTCGAATGCAGGAAATGACCTAGTTTAGTTTTGAATTCGATAAGACGGCGCGGGTTTTATTGCAAATGCAATATACTTTATTTATTTAGCACTCGCACAGTATTATTGGAGATGAGAAGGGAGATCGCCGTTATTTTTCATCTTCTTTTTCGATCGAAATGAATATAAATTAAAAAATTAAATTTGTATAAGAGCTGATTCGAGAAGCGTTACCTACTTATGACGCCGATACCAGAACAAGCTTCGACGTTCTTGTTCCATCAAATATTCATAGAATGATTTGCAATTCGCCATGGTCTGTGTACACACAACATACATACACTTCTGTCTAAACATTATACAAACTGAAGTAAAAATAGGCACTTCGTGGGTTATTGTCGAACGGTTTCCTTCAGGGACGAGCCTAGAACGAGATCGGGGGGACTTCTTTTACAACGAACGGCACGAGAACACGGTTTTTTCTCGATTTTTTCTTTCACTCGTGACAACAACGGCGTTTTAATATCGGAGCGTGTCCGATGCCGTGTTGTTTAGATATAGAATTCCGACTTGAGTGGCTTGCGAGCACGTCGAAATTGTTCATTCCTGAGCGATTTGAATTATTAGTTTCGGATGTTTATAGACAACAAGCCGTTCGGTTTTATTTATAGGTCTCTGTGAGATTGTATACGGGCCGCTAGTTCGAAATGTCAAGTTGGGTCGTTTATTCTAAAAATTCTATTGTAATCCCGAAGGTCGTTTTCTATGTGGTGTGCTGAGTTGAGACGTTGTGGTTAATGCTAGGAGAACTGTGGTCGTTTAAACGTTTCTCAAAAATAATTACTTTTTTTCGTACAGAGTGGCAACATTTTAGGTTCTATACGAGCTGCCGTTTTCTAAATATCACTGGTCAACAGGGTTTTTTCCCTTACACTTTGATACGTGTACATAATGGACTTTTTCATTGTAATTTTGAAAATATTTTCAAAAATTAGCTATCACGCCAGGTTTTTGAGAAATGTTTTTTTTATACATATACAGGGTGTTTAAAAAATGCGGCAATATTAAAGAAGGTGATTGCCCAGGTCATTTTATACAAAAAAGTTCCTATAAACATAGGTCCGCAAACGCTTCGTTACGGATCTACAGCGTGAAGTTTAATTAAAAAAAAACAGTAAAAATTAGATTTTTCCAAAACGGCTTGAGATATCATAATGAAATTTTAGGCGTGTTAATAGCGGTGGGAGACACATACTTTGCAATACAACACGATGTTTTAGTCGTACCAGTGGCGCGCGTATTGGCACGTCACAGGCTATTTTTCAAGAAAAAAATAGGACGCCGCTGATTTCTCTAAAAATAAAACTATGTTTTTATTCTTTGTTCAATTGTGAAGAAAAACGCTCTCTTAACTTTTTATCATACGACGTACCGTTTTTTAGTAAAAAAAAAATATTTTTAAACAGTCCTGTTTTAGTTACTGACATATTGAATGAGTCTCGTGATTAATAATTTTGTATGTATCGAATTTGTTGACGTTTCTTATCATGAATCGCCGCTATACGAATGCCGAGATGACCGACATGCACTACATTTATGGACTTGCGGATTTCCTGGCCGTATTGCTCCTGATAGAAAAATTTTCGAAGGTATTCATCGGCATCTTTATGAAACAGGCACATTAAGACGAAATGGAGGAGCAGGAAGGCCAAGGACAGCAAGAACGGTAAAGCTGGAAGAGGATGTGCTAGACATGATTGAAGAAGATCGAGGTACTTCTGCTCGAAAAATTGCTGACGCTTTGGATGTAAATAATGGGACTATTTGGCACATTCCGAAGGAAAATTTGTTGTATCCATTCCATATACAACACGTTCCTGCTGACTTTCCTCCTCGCATTGCATTCTGTCAATGGCTTTTGCACAAAATGGTTCAAATCTCTCAATTCCTGATGATGATTCTGGTCACCGATGAAGCGAATTTTTCAAAAAATGCAATACGCAATTTCCATAATAACCATGTATGGTGTGATGAAAATCCACATGAAATTGTTGAAGATCGTTTTGAACGTCAGTTCTCTTTGAACGTTTGGCTTGGGATTGTGGGTGACTGCCTAATTGGACCGGTATTTTTACCAGGGAGACTTACCGGAGAGGTCTATCGTAACTTTTTGGAAAACACGCTCCCTGGATTTCTGGAGAACGTGCCATTAGCAATTAGAGATGCAATGTGGTATATGCACGATGGCGCACCAGCCTACTTGAGTCAAGTCGCTCGTAATTTCTTAACACAAGCATACGGAAATCGTTGGATTGGCCGAGGTGGACCTCACTTATGGTCTGCACGATCTCCGGACTTAAATTCCCTGGATTTTTTCCTGTGCGGCCATTTGAAGTCCTTGGTGTACGCTAGTCCATTGGAAAACGTAGAAGACTATCCTGGTGTTTTTGCGAGAGTTCGCCAGTCAATGAAAAGATTGGATTCTTGTGTCCGAGCTCGAGGTGGTCACTTTGCACAGTTTTTGTAATTTTTGGTTGGTAGAATTGTTGGTTTGGTAAAATATTTGTTTGAGCCCTTGAATAAAACCCTTGTTCTTTAAAAGTTTTTTTCTGTAATAAATGGACATGCACTAAAATGTTTTTTTTTACTAAAAAACGGGCACGTCGTACGATAAAAAGTTAAGAGAGCTTTTTCCTTCACAATTGAACAAAGAATAAAAACATATTTTTATTTTTAGAGAAATTAGCGGCGTCTTATTTTTTTTCTTGAAGAATAACCTGTGACGTGCCAATACACGCGCCATTGGCACGACTAAATCATCGTGTTGTATTGCAAAGCATGTGTCTCCCACAGCTATTAACACGCCTAAAATTTCATTATGATATCTCAAGTCGTTTTGGAAAAATCTAATTTTTACTGTTTTTTTTAAATTAAACTTCAACACCCTGTCGATCGATAACGAAGCGTTTGCGGACCTATGTTTATAGGAACTCTTTTGTGTAAAATGACCTTAGCAATCACCCCCTTTAATATTGCCGCATCTTTTTTAAACACCCTGTATATGTATTACATGTACTGTATTTCTAAACGTATTTTTTTATGAGTAAGTTAAAAAAAACTATCAAGTTATTATCATGCTAACGGGCATGTCTGAACAGGATTTAACATGTTTGAGCTTCATTTGTACGTCATAGTCGTTAAACCACTCCCTTTTATTCTCTAGAACCAATCAAATCAAGGAATTAATAGATCTGTGCATATGTGAGTATATGTATGAGACTCTACAGACGTGTTGTTCTACTCAAATTGACTCAATGTATGGTAGTAACATTAGTTAAACGTTTCTTGAATTCGTAATGTCCCGTAGGTGTGTAAGCAATCCCAACAGTTTTTGTTATGTATGTGGAGAATTCACCGTTCAACAGCATAGACGAAATATTACACCGTTAAAAGAAAAATCGTATAACCTCTATTTTAAATTAAAAATTACAAATCAAGACAAGTTGTGGACCCTTCACAATGTACGTGCACGATGTGCTGTTACTTTGAGGAGCTGGCGAAAAGGTAACAGCGTAGCTATGCCATTTAGTAGACCTATGATTTGGCGAGAACAAAAGGATCATTCGAGAGACTGCTACTTTTGCTGTACAAAGACCTTCGGGTTTTCCAGTAAAAATAAGGATAAAATTACCTATCCTAATTTACCTTCTGCCACTCGTCCAGTTCCTCATTCGGAAGCTTTGCCAGTACCAAGTTCTATTGATGTTTCGAACCAAGAACATGTTAAAACTTTGATAGAGGAATACAGTTCAGAGTTGTCGGACACAGATGAAGAATATTGGCATCTCAATTGGAATTAAATGACCTAGTTCGAGATCTCAATTTATCAAAAACTCAGGCAGAAATATTAGGATCAAGACTGCAAGGATGGAAGTTGTTTCCTCCGCGTACGCGTATTTCTGTATATCGAAATCGCCAGAAAGAACTGTCACAGTATTTTTCAACTGAAGAAGGTCTTTCATTTTGCAAAAATGTTGACGGTTTAATGCGAGAATTAGGTTACGAACACCAACCAGAAGAATGGTGTCTTTTTATAGATGCTTCGAAATTGAGTTTGAAAGCTGTCCTTCTACATACATATAGGAAACATCTACCCCTCCATTTCCGTTGGTCATGCCGTGCACATGAAGAAAACATATGATAAGATGACAGGTCTCCTTGATAAAATCAATTACAAAACCTATAAATGGTGCATGCAACAGTGCTAATCTCAAAGTAGTTGCAATTCTGCTTGGTCTACAACTTGGATTCACAAAGTATTGCTGTTTCCTTTATGAACGGGATAGTCGATCGAGAAATTTGCACTATACTGTTAAGCAATGGCCAATCAGAATACAATGTACTCCTGGAGAAAAGAACGTAGTCCATAATTCGTTGGTGTAGCCTCATAAAATACTCTTACCGCCATTACACATAAAATTAGGTCTGATGAAGAATTTCCTCAAAGCATTGGACAAAGAGGGACCAGGATTTCGATATCTTAAACAAAAATTTCCTAATATATCTGAGGCAAAACTTAAAGAGGGGATTTTTATAGGACCCCAGATTAATCTGTTACAACAGGATCGAGAATTTGACGTACTCTTGAGCGAATTAGAACGGACTGCTTCGGATGCATTTAAAAGTGTGACAAGAAATTTCTTAGGAAATAAAAAATCAGAAGGTTACGAGGAAATTGTTAGTGAACTTCTTAGAGGTTACCTACCATGCATTAGGCTGTAATATGAGTCTTAAAATACATTTCTTGCATTTGCACCTGAACTTCTTTCCCCCGAATCTTGGCGGTGTTAGTGACGAGCATGGGGAAACATTTCATCAGGATATTTCCACTATTGAAAAACGCTATCAGGCAAGTGGAATAGTGAATGCTTGCTAACTACTGTTGGACTTTAATTTCCGAATGTTCTTCATCCCAATATAAAAGAAAAGTGAAGAGAAAGACTTTCTAAATACGTCCCAGAATAAATAGCATATACTTAGTGTTAGTATTGTATGATCAATATGAATTTCATTTGTTTATAATACCAGACGTGATAGAAGATATTTGTTTTTATAATAATTATTAGGAATATAAAACAAAATAAGTTTGTATATAATTCATAAAGAAAAACAAAAAAAAATGAAAATTTGATGTTCTGTGTAATTTTTAATTGTGACATTCTAAAAAATCAAAAAAACGTAGAAGAGGAACAAATCATTTTCTGGTATACCGAAGCATGTTACAGAAATATTTCGGTCAGAAATTTTTACACCGCATTACGAGGTATGCGTCCCCTCGCGTGAAATCAAATATTTCCGTCGACGGGAGATGACACGCGCGTTTGCGTCGTACACACAAGAATCACCCAGAAGTCTTTCCTCATTAAGTCGGTGGCGATATGGCAGGAATCGGGACGGAGTGCAACTTGGAGTACGCGCTTTCATCTGTTGATCGAGTCGACAAGACAGCTCATTAGGCTCGCGAGTCGCGACGCCGACGACAGGCATACGACGCTGCTACGACGGTCGCCAACGTTCAGATGATTCGCATCCTTAACATCGTCGAACGGTGAATAAGCGCCCGGACACGAGATTTTTGTTTTTTTTTGAATAGGATAGGAATGCAAGAATCCTTTGAGCATTATTAATAACACAAATAAACAAACGATGTTAGAGTTGGAATTTGTTTATTGCATAACATCATTTGAATATTTTGCTTCCACTTTATTTTTCGTTTCTCTTTTCGATAACAAACGCCAGAAAGAACTGATGCGACTGTATTTTTCAACTAAAAAAGGTCTTTCATTCTGCAATAATTTCGACGATTTAATGCTGGCATTAGGTCATCAAAACAACACAGAAGAATGCCGTCTTCTTATCGATGTTTTGAAATTGGACATAGGAAACGTTTATCCATCCATTCCGATTGGCTACGCTGTCCATATGAAGAAAACTTATGAAAATATGGCTCGTCTTCTCGACAAAATTAATTACAAACTGTACAAATGGCATATCAGCGCTGACCTCAAAGTTGTAGCAATTCTACTCGGTTACAACTGGGGTAAGTGGGAAATAGTCGATCGAGAAATTCCTCTTACGTTGTTAAAAATTGGCTAGTCAGGAAAGCTAAAAGGAATAGCTTTAGAGAATTTTGCGAAGAGATTGGTTCTACAGACACAGCGACAAGATTACACAAAGTCATGGCGAGGGACAGAGCCATTACAGAAATGGCACTAAGAAAACCGGACGTTAACTTCACGGAAAGTGAGAAGGAAAGAGCCTTGCTCTTACTATAAAGTCACTTTCCAGGAAGCACAGAGGTTCCAATAAGAAACACAGCAGAGCTATGCAGAAGACACCGACCTGGGGTATATTCCAGAAAAATGGAGAAGGGCTAAAGTCACCTTCATACACCAATTCGAAATCCTTCAGTCCGATTAGCCTCACATCGTTCGTTTTAAAAACTATGGAAAAGGTCGTTGGTAATTATATTAGAACGGAGATCCTGAATCGAATGCTATTGCATCCCAGTCAGCATGACAAAACAAAGAAACAGTTGTATGTGCCTTTCTGGACGTAGAAGGTGCTTTCGACAACACTCCATACGAGGCGGTCAATAGAGCACTAGAAAACAGACGAGTCGATAACACGACATCCAGATGGCTGTCTCTCCACAAGAATAGCAGAAACTGAATTAGGCATAGAAACTATCTCAATCAGTACAACCAGAGGCTGTCCACACGCCGGAGTTGCATCCCCGCTCATGTGGAGCCTAACGGTAGTTGAGTTCCTCTGCGGCTTGGCTGGCATTGCATATCCTGTCAGGTGTATGCCGATGATATAGTCATAATCGCAAAGGAAGGATTTGAAAGTACACTCTGCGTCATTGTCGAAAGAGGACTCACCTTTACAAAAAGATGGTGCCAGTCGGTGGGACTTAACATCAACCCCACCAAAACTACACTAGCGGCTTTCACAAGGAAAAGGAAACCCAATGTCAAAACCGTAAAGTTAGATGGGCAGAGTATCAGTACGAGATCAGTCATAGCACAATATTAGAGAAAGTAAAAAAAAGAAGTTGATCAGAGAAAAATCAAGCGAGACAAGCGAAAACAACTCTGGAAACCTACAACCAGAACAGATTCAGTGAACTCATTACCATGAGCAAAGACAAACTTCAAACAAACACGAATCTTATTGGGTCACTGTCGGCTCCGAAGGCAACAATTGGATTACCAGAGACAGCAGAATGCCGTTTCTGCGTGGAGGAGGATGAAACTGAGTCATCAGAATCAGACTAAAATTGAAGGAGGGGGGAGGGAGGGGGGACGGGGAGGCATAGATAAAAGTCTGTATTTATGGTTCATGGTGCAACGCGAGCGTGGTGTACCAATTTCGGGTTCAGTCTTACAACAAAAAGCTAAATCCATCACCGAAAATTTGCCACTAAGCAAGCATCCTGTCGAATTTACCGCTAGCGTTGGATGGATGAATCGATGGAAAAAACTTCATGGAATACGAGAGTTGAAAATATGTGGTGAAAAATTATCCGCAAATTCTGCATGTGTTGCTGATTTTAAAGCTAAATTAAAAATAATGCTAGAAAATGAAAATTATTCACCACAGACCAGCTTTACAATTGCGACGAAACCGGATTAAATTATGAAACGTTCCCATCTAAAATTTTACCATCAAAAAATGAGACATCAGCACCTGGATACAAAAAATCCAAAGAGGGCATAACAGTTTTAGCTTGCAGTACTATCATTCTTATGTGTAGGAAAGTCGGCCAGACCAAGAGCTTTCAAACACGTCAGTGTTTTGCCGGTGCATTACAAAAATAAAAAAAGTGCGTGGATAGAAAGGATCGAACATTTTTAAAACAACGTGGACATCCTCCGAAAGCTCTCTTACTAATTGATAATGCATCATCTCATGCGAATGAGACTGAATTGACGAGTGTCTGCATTAAGGTAATATTTCTATCTCCCAACGTTACTTCTCTAGTTCAACCAATCTAACCAAAAAAGGTGTGTTAGAAAACTTAAAAAGAAAGTACAGACGCATTCTTCTGGAAACAGTTTTAGATAAAATTGAACCCTCAACAATACAAAAATCCTGGTCGAAACAGCAACCAAATGCCACAGCAGTTGACATATTACTTTTGAAAAGATGGAGGGATTATGTAGCAAAAAATCGCAATTTATTCTAATCTGCGACAACGAATTTTTACAGAAAAGGCACTCATTTTCTGCTTACAAAAGGTATTCGGTTATCCGAAAATGGGCCGGTTCACACTACTTGGGATAATCGGGACTCGAATGCAAAACTTGAAGAGGGACTTTTTGTAACCAGGACCTCGCATGAAACGTCTACAGCAAGATGCACAATCTGGAAAATCTTTAAATTGCATAGCAATTGTTAATGATTTCTTTGCCCTGAACCTTGGCGAAGTAATTATTAAAACCCTCACATCCCTTTTGAGAAATCTAAACTTGAAGGGCTCATCCAGTCGTTTTGAACATTCTTCCAAAGTTTTAGCTTTTTGAGATTAACACCTATTCACAAGAATAGTTAGTAGTAGATGCTTTCGCAAAAATGAACACGTTCAAGCATTTTCTATGTATATCATAGAATATAATCCACAGAAACATAATTTCAGAAAATAAACATGAATATCTCACTATTTTTTCGTTTCGACATGCGATGAATGCTTTTTCATTCGCGGAGATATTTTTTTCCACGACAACAAACTTGTATAAACTTCGACGCTCATGTAAATTATATTTTCAGTAGTCTTTCAAAACATGTCAGGAGTATTTTTCGTAACTCCCGCATGCCCCGCATTCTCTCGCGAGCAAAACTCCGCCGACTTAGCCAACTGTTGAACCGTCACGAGTTTTGGTCGCTTGGGAAAGGAGCGTGTGCCGAAGCGCTATGTCTTTTTTCCGCATGCCTTAGTAGCGCGTATGCGTATCACTCCATATACCATACACAATTATGAACATCTATACGTCTCTCCCTCGCGTTCGGAACGTCTGCCGTTTCTTTCTCCGGGTTTCGTTTTTCGTTTTTTTTTTTCCTCCTGCGCCTCTTTCGAAGCGACTCGTTGTGGCCTTTTTGTGTGTGTGTACGTTCCCCCGGTTCTATTTCTGGGGGAACGTTGAATAGCGTTCCCGTTTTCGTCAACTGGAAGAGAGCACAATATGTGTAGTAGATTAATCTTGGGTAATGTAACGGCCGCGGCTGCGAAAAGATCAATAGATCTTAAAAAAGAAACCGCTATAACTCTTAGGAGTACGATGAAATGAACGCGATAAATACGAACATATGTAGATGATTTTCTTTTATGTAGTAGTGTTGATATTACGTTCATATGTGATGATAGAAATTGCAATCAATATTCTGCCATTAGAAAATAATTTTTGATTGCATGTTCAACATCAGATATTTCTAGAAAAGCCAAGTCGATGTTAATGTGGTTAAGTGAGGCTTCGATCAAACTGATCATGAGGTAATTGGATAAATGAGTTCACTCATGATGGCATTAATAATCTTCACAGTCAACATCGATGATCCGATTAAAATTCTAATTCTACCGTAAAACGTCGTGACATCACCTTCACTGGACACAACACTTACACGTGAACGTTCGCCGGAAATTTCGTTCTGGACACTATGGGGACATGTTTGGGATCATGAGCGAGCCAGCGATCATTCCTTACATTGATTTTCGCATCAACAGTAAAAAAAATTTCCCCAGAAAAAAACCTGAGGCGTCCAGCAACATTGTTTCGTAAAGAACACAACAACAGGTTACAGCGTTCAACTCGCTTTGTCTTGCCAGCTTCGGAAAGCATCTGTCTCACTGTAATTGTATAAGACTTGTAGTGGAGGTCCTCCTCGACGATTCGACGACGCGTAGTTTTTTCACTCACACCGACAACCGACGATAATTTTCGGAATGGCTGCCCTCGATCCTCAAAAATCTTCTCGTCAGCCCTTTCAGTGATTCTAGACTTTCTAACAACGCGCTCCTTCGAGTGAGTTTTCCTTGCCGATGTTGCAAAACCTTCGTTGGACTCATTATACTTTGCGAAATCATAAACAGTCGATCTTGGGTACCCGAAGAATCGAATGATTTCTGTCGTTGAGGGCCCAGCGCGAACACTTTCGATAATTCCGGCTTAGGTAGGTGTAGTACATGCGTCAAGCTATTTGGACGCCGATCGCGACCTCTCGAAGTGGTATAGAACGGCGGGAAATTCAAATTGAATTTTGTCCGGATTTTGGCGGCGTACCCTGTATAGTGTTTCGTTGGTTTAATACGCCACTGGAATACGGCACACCACTGATGACTAAAAATATTTTAGGGAGATGATGATTGTAATTATGGACAATTTTGCTCTTAGACTGTTTCCGAGGTATATTAGGTGCTACACCCTGTATATATTTTATTCCTTAGATCTTAGAATTACAATTAGTGTGTTTTCAACCTATCATCTTCAAGATTTCAACAGAACTTTTCAAGAGAATCGCGTAACATATATGTATATACAGCGTTAGTAAAAAGTTCCGGAACGGTCGAATAACTTTGTTATTTGAAAATTATGATTTCTGAAATTTGGTATGGGGGTATAGTTAATATAAATGCATTTTATGCAATACAGTTTATATTTTTTTCACTTCCGGTTTAATCGGCAATACGTTCAACTTTTTTTTTTAAACGGAACGCCCAGATTTTTTTAACACTTTTGAATGCAAAATAAAAAACTACGTTCAGGAAGTATTAAGATGGTTATTTTTATTCATAAGAAAACAATTAAAAAATTAAAAAAGTGTCCTAATACAGAAAAAACAAGGTACCTTTGAAAAAAGTTGTTGTTTAGTGTTTGCATTCTTTTTGCCGTCACATTTGACAATTTTAAAAGCGTTTTAACTTTTGCATCGCTATAAATTTACTTATTTTAGGCATTGACACATTTGAAAATGGCAGTAAAACTTACTGAATCAGAACGAATTGAGATATTAATGATGCGTGGGTACGGTGATCGTCAACGTTCTTTTGAAGAGGTTCGTATTTTGTTTAATACTGTTTATCCGGATCGTCACATTAGTAAAAGTACGGTATGCCGAACAATTCAAAAGTTTGAAGTCTTTCGTCAGGTGAAGGATTTACCTAGAAGGGGACGTCCATTAACAGCAACAGATGAAGAAACTAGTTTGAATGTGTTACTTACAGTGGAAGAAAATCATCACGTGTCCACGACAGAATTAGGTCAAATTCATGAGATCTCTCAAAAATCTGCTCATAAGATTCTTAAATCAGCAAGAATGAAAGCCTATAAAATGAATCCCGTCCATGAGTTAACTGAAGATGATCCAGATCGTAGACTACATTTTTGCGAAACAATGACGGAATTGATCGAGCAGCAGCCTAATGTTTTAGATCACATCATTTTTTCAGATGAGGCAACGTTTTGTCTCAACGGCACTGTGAACAGATGAACAATTGAAAATCCGCATTGGATTGAACAAGTCCATACACAGCGTCCTCAAAAGGTGAATGTTTGGGCTGGTCTTGTTGGAAACAACATCATAGGACTATTTTTTATAAGAGGAAATTTAACTGGCAACGTCTACTTAAATTTATTGAGGAATGAGGTTGTTCCAGCACTTGCGGCCCTCTTTCCAAATGCAAACATAGGTGATCACCCTAATGCACATTTTTGGTTTCAACAAGATGGAGCTCCCCCCATTTTGCCCATAATGTCCGCGATTATTTGAATGAAATTTTTCCGGAACGTTGGATCGGACGTAGAGGAGCAATCGAATGGCCAGCACGTTCGCCAGATCTCTCGCCATTAGATTTTTCTTTTGGGGTCACTTGAAATGTCAAGTGTACAAAAATCCTCCCCATAATCTTGAACACTTGGAAGAGAGAATAGTTCAAGAAGCCAATCGCATCACTCCAGAACAAATACAAAATTCAATAAGAAATTTTAGTGACCGTTTACATTTTTGTCAAATTGTAAATGGAGTGCATTTTGAACAATTATTGGAATCGCAACCTGAATAGACAGGTATCTTAATTTTTCTGTATTAGGACACATTTTTAATTTTTTAACTGTTTTCTTGTGAATAAAAATAAACATCTTAATACTTCCTGAACGTAGTTTTTTATTTTGCATTCAAGAGTGTTAAAAAATCTGGGCGTTCCGTTTAAAAAAAAAAAGTTGAACGCATTGCCGATAAACCGGAAGTGAAAAAAATATAAACTGTATTGCATAAAATGCATTTATATTAACTATACCCCCATACCAAATTTCAGAAATCATAATTTGCAAATACTTAACAAAGTTATTCGACCGTTCCGGGACTTTTTACTAACGCTGTATAGATCTATACTTTAACGTTACTAGAAAATCATCTTGCATGTATTTTAATATTTCCCTCTGTTCGTTTCGTCTCCCAGCTATCATATATTTTCCATATCGCAGATACGAATCTGTATTATGTCGTGAGACCATTTCGAAAGAGAGTTATTTTGGCATCTGAGGCCACAGTATTGGTTCTCAGGTATAAATATAAATGATGAAACAATTTCTAGTTCTGAATACATTCATACGTCAAATACGCAAACACGAGAGCAGCACAATTACTCGTATACATACTACGAGTACAATATGTGTGTAAAATGTACATAATATTGGAATAGATACTTCAACACTTATTAATATTATTATACATACATATTATATAGTGAAGCCGGGATTTATTCCCACGTGAAATACTAAATTATTAAATCGGGCCCTACGAAACTCGACTTAATTATTTCGATTCGTTCACCCTTCTATGGCTTTTTGGCCGTGGAGAAACCGGTCCGCCCCTTATTTATTCAGGAACTATTTACACCTGCTCCGTAGCGGCCGGTGCCCTATTCCAGCGACGGCCGAATCGGGACAATACATCCAACCGACGTCGGTTCGTCCCACGTGCATTATTAAAGCGGCCGTAACACGCATCGATGTTTCGAAATCACCTGCCTTACTGATTTAATAGAGGAACTTCCATGATCAGGGATATACGATACCGGTTTGATAATACGGGCTTGGAATGGGAGAATTGTGTCCGTGAATTCATCTTGACGATCACAAAACTAATTCAAATAAAAAATAATTTATTGATTTATCGATGCAATTCTAGCTTATGATTACATCATGTCCAATATTATACAGGGTTGTCACCTAAGCGCGCGCTGGTCTATAGCTCCTATACTAATGATGTTAGGAATTTCGTTCATATACTAATCTATACTACTTGCAAGACTCTATTTCAGGAAAATATTTTTAAGTATATAAGGTGACCCAAATAAGTGTGAAGATATGGAAGTAATTTTTTTTAAATGACACCCCTTGTATTGTGTTGCACATTTCAGTTCATCTCAATGCACTTTATCAATTCCCAAAAAATTATTTCATTACTCCTGGTATTTCCGGAGAAATAAATTAAAAGTCATTAAAATGAAATTTTACGCACTAAAAATAGAAATGAAAAAAAGACGTAGGAGCAATTTTTTGACTCACGATTTAGTATGGAGTGAGTCGAGAAAGGTCTAAGGTTACTCTCACCTTGTTTACGTTTCGTAAATTTTCTACAGGGTTACCAAAATTATGGTCGAACAATGACATATTTCAAACTAATTTTTCTCAGTTTTTTCAAATGGAACACCTTGTATATTTTTTCACCACTTGATGCAGAATTAAAAAACAAATATTTTTTGTAAGTACAACTGTATTTAAATTCTCGACGGTTTTGTAGATATTTATGGAAAACCACGGTAATTTTTTGTTAATAGATCAAATCGGTTATGGAAAAAAAATTACTCGTTGGTATGACAATGTTATTAATTATTGTCGTATTATTCTGACACTCGGCGACATCTTGCACATATTATCTTTCTTTCTTAATAAAAATGAACTATACGATCCAAGAATCAACTGATATGATTTACATTCTCGGAGAATGTTTAAAGAATTGTCTTCTAGCATCCAGAGTGTACGGCGAGAGGTTTCCTGATAGAAGGCACCCACATGAAAGAGCATTTCAAAGATTGATGGATCGATTTAACAGGACTGGGACAGTTAAATATGAAAAACATGACAGAGTAAAGCCCATATTAAATGATGAAAACGAATTTAACATTATTGCAAGTGTTGTTTAAAATCCACATAGGAGTACAGCCGACATTAGTGATTTGCTGCACATAGGTCAAACTCCATTTAAAAAGATTTTGAAGAAGCATCATTTCCATCCATATCACGTACAACTGAGTCAAGCACTTCTAGGGCAAGATTTCGAAAACAGGATAAATTTTTGTAATTGGGGTCTCGCTCGAATTCAAGAAGATGTACGGTTTTTTAATACTGTATTGTTTACCGATGAAGCAACTTTCCACAATAATGGTCATGCGAACAGGCATAATCTACATTATTACGCCAATGTGAATCCAAATTTTAAGAGGGCAGTTGACCGGCAACACAGGTGGAATGTAAACGTCTGGGGAGGTATAATTGGAGACCATATTATAGGACCCCATTTCTTTGATGGGCATCTCAATGGTGATATTTTTCAAAGATTTTTGGACGAAGACCTTGATAATCTTCTAGAGAATATACCATTAGGGCTGTTAAGAAGAATGTGGTTCCAGTTAGACGGGGCGCCTGCTCATTTCAGTATTCAAGTTCGACATATTTTGAATGAGAAGTTTCCAGGTCGCTGGATTGGAAGACAAGGACCTGTTCCATGGCCCGCAAGGTCACCAGATCTGACCAAAGTTGATTTTTTCCTGTGGGGGTATGTTAAAGATCTGGTCTACCGTATTCCACCAACTACACCAGAAAACATGCGGGAAAGAATAAGAGAAGCCTTTGATACAGTTACTCTTTTAATGTTACAAAATACAAATAGGTCTTTAACAAACAGGTTAAATCTGTGTTTACAAGAAAATGGTAGATTGTTTGAATACTTAATTTAATCATGTGTAAAATTCTCTAATGTTATTCATAGTTAAATGTTAATACAAATTTACCGTGGAAAACCAAATAAATGGTTTTCCATAAATATCTAGAAAACCGCCGAGAATTTAAATACAGTTGTACTTACAAAAAATATTTGTTTTTTAATTCTGCATCAAGTGGTGAAAAAATATACAGGGTGTTCTATTTGAAAAAAGTGAGAAAAATTAGTTAGAAATATGTCATTGTTCGACCATAATTTTGGTAACCCTGTAGAAAATTTACGAAATGTAAACAAGGTGAGAGTAACCTTAGACCTTTCTCGACTCACTCCATACTAAATCGTGAGTCAAAAAATTGCTCCTACGTTTTTTTTTATTTTCTATTCTTAGTGCGTAAAATTTCATTTTAATGACTTTTAATTTATTTCTCCGGAAATACCAGGAGTAATGAAATAATTTTTTGGGAATTGATAAAGTGCATTGAGATGAACTGAAATGTGCAACACAATACAAGGGGTGTCATTTAAAAAAAATTACCTCCATATCTTCACACTTATTTGGGTCACCTTATATACTTAAAAATATTTTCCTGAAATAGAGTCTTGCAAGTAGTATAGATTAGTATACGAACGAAATTCCTAACATCATTAGTATAGGAGCTATAGACCAACGCGCGCTTAGGTGACAACCCTGTATATGTAGTGAGCCGTGAGGTAATCACGCAACATAGGCAGCTGACAATAATTGACAATATACAGAACACGATTACCTAAACCAGCTGTTCGATTGTGTTTCATATTCAGGGAATCGCTGAAGCGATACCTACAACGGCAAGAGTCGTATCTGAAAGACAGCACTATTAAATCCGCTGGTAATATATTGGCGCAATTATGAGTAATTTTTATATGTGCACACCTGTATAATCTAACATGTGCGGAAACAAAGAAATCAGCTGGTAACGACCGCAATGCACCGTTGAAAATTGCATTATTTGCGACTGACGTAGCGCCATATCATTATTGTTTCTTTGTATGGAGAATTGCTTTGTGATTGAATATGAAGTGGATTAGGAATTCACGAAGCCATAGCTTTATTGGGAAAGGGGGTGATCGGGAGGGGGGAAGTTAATTGCTAATCTAAACATGTATCATTCATTTTTTTTTTGTAATCCAGAAATGCCAAGCCAATTTTAGGACTGTTTAAATAAGATAAATGACCGCCATCGATGGAGTGTGAAATTTCGACCTTTAATACTTCCTCAGGTCGTACGCCTGTCAGCATAAACCTGTGACTTCAGATAACCTATAACCCATAACAAAACATTTAATGCACATATTCCTATATCTAATTTACAAATATAATAGACTTATTAGGCATCTAAAAATTCATCAATACTATAAAAACAGTGCTGTTGAAGGTAGGATTTAACCTTTTGCTTAAATATGATTTTATTTATGACGTCTTTAATTTCAGCTCCCAATTTGTTATAAAGTCTAATTCCAGCATACATGGGATTACTCTCGAAGGTTGTTGTTTTATGCCTAGGCGTTCAAATATTGGTAGTGATACTTTAACGCCTAGGCCTTATTATTTTTTGCGAGGTTTTCGATATTACTTTTAATAAGGCACAAAACATGAAAAATATATAAACATGTCAGCGGTAGAATGTTGAATTCCTTAAATAGCTGTCGGCAAGAAGAACGCACCAGCCATATTACGTAGATTGCGTTTCTGAATTTGAAAAACTCGTCGCGCTTTCGCAGATTTTCCCCAGTAAGCTATTGCGTACGTCAATTTAGACTGAAAACAAGCAAAGTAATAAGTCAAACAACAAACACATCCTTGGTTACCAATCCCGCGAGCCTGAATAAAGCATAACAAGCGCATGATAGTCCACTACAAAGGTTATCAATATGGATTTCTCCTGTTTTAAGGATTTATTATTTAATTTTATTAAGTAACTGTAGTTTGCCGTATTAGATCTGGACGTGAAATTCATGAAGACCGTTTTATCCTCATTTAAACAAAGTTCATTTGAAATGAACCAATTGGAAAATTTATACAGCATTTTTTTTTGACAGTTATGAGAGTTTCGTCAATACTATCTCCGGTATATACATATGACACATCATAAGCAAATAGGACCAAACTACCCGCCCGTACAAATGGTTGGTAAGTCATTAATAAATATTAAGAAAAGTAAAGGTCCCAACACAGAGCCCCGCGGAACTCCACGTTCGTTGTAAAGGTAGCTTGATTTTTTACCTTCAAACTCAACTACTTGACGACGATCACAAAGATAAGAAGAGAACCAACCAAATTACTCCTCGAAGGCCATAATAATGCATTTTATTTAATAATAGTGATTAACTGAATAGAAAGCCTCGTTTAAATCCATAAATATTGCAATCGCTTTCCTGGACAAATCCATTTCACAATATCGGTTTAGAAAGCCTAACATTGCTGTGTTAGTCGAGCGCTTTTTCTGAAAGCCATGTTGCTTCGGGAAAACAATATTATATTTAAGAAAAAAGTTGTTAAAGACTACGCGTTCGAGTATTTTGGAAATGGAAGACAACAATTTAATTGGCCGATACTTATGTACCTACATTTCCTATTTGCAAGGACTTGTTAATTAAAAAAGCTAAAGGAGAGACAATACTATTAGCACAAGCCCTTAGTGCACCATTCCAAATACCATCAACGCCGCAACTATTTGAGGACTTAACTATAATAAAGTAAATTTCTTCCGGTGTTACCGGTTCTACAAACATTGTAGGATATGGGCTAGACTCAGATATATTACCGTTGTTCTGAGCGCGATGGGTCAAATTCTTACTTAATGTAATAGGAAAAAAAAATGATTAAATATGTACGTTAGCAATATCGCAAGGTTCATAAAATGTGTCCTCTTCAAATTGTGTATAATCAGGAGACGTTATGGCATATGTAGCAACATTTCTGTTGATTATCTTCCAATTTTTTTTTAATTTTGTTAGGGGCTGTAGAAATTTGATTTGCAATTCTTTAGTGAGATTGGCTGTTGTCATGTCCAATTGTTGTGCAGGAAAACGAATCGACGTCTCTAAATTTTGGGCCACACTCCCGCGAAGTGCCGTGATGTTTTGTTCTGAGCGACCTCTACGAGTTCGTGTCGTGAAATTTTCGATTATTTTTGTCAGAGTAGATGAATTAGGAACACTTTACGAATGGTGGCAATCAAACTTCCACCATTTTGATAATAATGTTTAACAATGAGGACGTGTTATTCTGTCGTGTGATGCTCTATGCTTACTAACTGCGATCCGTCAATTTTTGAGCTGTCACTCCCATGATCCTGCTTCCCTCTCTTAAGGGCGGATTCTGGATCCTTCTGTGCCTTTCATAGCTCATGAGGGCCTTTCTGGTTTTGAATGGATGAGATGTGGAGGGTGGGTACTTCGCTTGCTGGGGGTTCTAAATCACTCCTATGTGGATGTCTTCAACGCTTTGTTAAGCTAGTCCGTAGTGGTACTCAATACTCTTCTCACATTCACTTTAGGAAGGGCTCCGTCACGGCTTACGGTGGGTGCCTGGCAGGTTTGCTGAAGTAGAAGTCCTGTCTAGCGTCTTGGTTGCCAGTGCTGTTACGAAATCTTTTGTGGAGGAGAATTGCAAGTCTGCTCGTAATGAGAGATTCCTTATATACTATGGTGCTCCGATTATTATCCTGAGCATTTAATTTTGGAGGACATCAAGCTTATTTAGGTGGATCTTTGCCAGGTTGCACTACGACAGGACCTCATATGTCATAATTGGATGGAGATCTTGAGTTTGTGTGATATAGAGCTGCTTGAGCATAGTAGGGATCTAGCAGTCCGAATTTTTTTGGTGATCGTCTGATTATCTTGACTAAATGTCTAATGTTAGTCGGAGACACAAAACTGACTTGTTCCAAGGCAAGCTGAGGTCCCCCACAATGATATTGTCCTGGGAAAACTTGAATTTTCTGGTAAAACGAATGGCTACACATTTATCTTCTGCAAAGAATTTCTTCATTACGTGATGAGGTATATACTGGCGATTATGTGTTTTGAGAAGGAGATTTATGGCTCTAAAAGCACCAACTTGACTACAATTCGATTGAGTAATCATCTCGAAATAGAACAGCAATTTAAACGTTATCTAATTGCATGGTACAATTCAACTCGATCCGGGCAATTTTATCATAACCTATAACCCGCGCATCACCTTTCTAAAACGATCCTCTCATTCAATTTTATCGATATTCAAGGTTCGTCTTCGACGAATGCATAATCCGCCAATCATTTAGTACGTTCACACAGGAAGTAACTTGCGATCATCCTTGTCTAATACCCATCCGCATTTTTCCCTCGTTCCTTTTTCTTATTCTTCGGCGATACGACATGGACATGGAAGTTCAAACTCGGAATAATGACCCCGCATGATGGCAAACACGATAATCATACCATCAACTTACCACGAGTGTATGTAATTTGCATGTACCTGACTAAAATATCCATGCCCTTCGTGTCACACAAACTGACGTTGTCGTCTCTATAAGCTGCGTCGTCTCTTCTCTATATTCGAGGGAAAGACGGAGATGAAACGGTTACAGAACAAAGGGCTTTGACATTTCGACAGCTGTTATCCAATGGTAGTCGTCCGTTCTATTCGAAACTTTTATTAATAAAGTGGGAATGACGTCGCTATGCGAATATTAAATTATTATGGAGGAGAGAGAAGGGTCGTCTCACCAGGAAGTAAATTTAAATTGAGTCACGTATTTAGCCTTCCTCAAAGTTATTATATTATTGTCATCGAGGGAAAGGAAATTTTTGATTTTAATTTAATATGATCCAGTTGATATTTTTTAGGTTCTTTTGGTAACCTGCCCCCTATGTACATGGTCGTAAGTGACATGATCTGATTCATGAGCAAAAGCCAGCCTGTTTTATCTGGATTGTTTCAAGTGTGCTAACCCCAATCCTGTTGAATAGTCTTTCAAAAAGCTTGTATAATGAGCTCACTTTTCGCGAAAGAATTCAAGATGGATTGCGTCAGGTTACATCTTCGAGAGCTTCCATTCCATCTTCGTTAAATGGGCAGAAGTATTCAGTCTGTTCAGGGCTATTGGTCTTAAATATTGTAGACGTAATGTGGATAGCAATCCTATCTGGATCCGTTTGCATGTTTGGGGCTTTCTCCTAATTATTTTGGGAGTGTTCTCTAAGCCTCTTTAGTGGATTATTTTGAAGTCCAAGCTGGCCACTGTTTCCATCCATTTCTCCCGTGTCCTTCTTCAAGGAACTCTTTCTATAGTTCTTCCCAATTATCGTGCCATTCTGGTGTGTACTCCTTGCTGTATCCTCTAGGGATGGTCTTTTTTGCTGTTTCAATGATCACTTTTGTGAACCTTTGGTAGTTTTTAATAGTAGATGGAATCCCTCCTTGGTATCTTGAGCGGGGAGAGGACTTCATGAGAGGTATGCTTGTTCCTATTTCTTTTAAAGCTAGTCTCTCTTTGGCATCAAACACCACGTTGTACATGTTGTTGTGCTCAGCCAAATCCGTCAGTGTTTCACGAGTGGTATCGTTAGTTCTATATATTTCCATTGTGTAAGGTGACTGTCAAAATCTCCCACGTACACTGTTGGATGAGGCTGAAGAGGAAGTGTTTCGGGAGTCCATTTGGCAGGTGGGTTTTTGTATACAGTGCGTTTTTTTTAAACTGTTGCCATAAGGAATTGCATGGTAAAAATTCAACCTTGTTTTAGCTTTTGTTCTGATTAAAATATTTAAACAATTTTTGGAACAAAGATTCTATCGGAACTATCGCATAGATTGCAATTCAGTATTCTAAACTGTCAAAAAAGTTTTGAAAAAAATATTTTTGTGAAATCGTTTTCTTGCCACTATCATTTCTTTGCTTTGTTTAAAAAAATAAGTAGTAGTAACATTTATTTATTAAAAAAAACAAATTAACAAAGATTATCAGTAATTATCAAAGGAATTGTTCAAAGTGTTTTCTTTCGCCTGCTAGACAATGCCCCAAGTGATCTTGAAAATTTCTTTGAGTGTTTTGTAAAGTTCGCACTCTAATGGAATTACAAGCTTGAGTTATTATTGCCCTTAATTTGTCCACAGGTTCTGGTTGACCTCTTATGAGGTCGTAAACTTGTGTTTCTAAATGCCCCAATAAGAAAAAATCGAGTGGTGTTAGGTCAGGACTTCGAGCAGGCCAATACCTCGGCATTACTTTGGACATGAGGCTTACATTTAAGCAGCACTTTTCTGCTATTGCTGCCAAGTTTCTGCGTGCTCTTGGGACTCTGGCTCCACTAACAGTGTCTCATTTAACTTGATTCCAAAAACATTCGCGGCAAATAGAAGCCTAAAGAAGTCTAAATCCCAAAAAACTGTGGCCAACACGTTCCCTGCAGACAATAGAGTTTTGGCTTTAACGAGATTTGCTTCACCTTTCTTTCTCCACTCCATGCTTGCACTCTTTGATTCTGATGCACCCATTTTACGCGACGAAGCTTTCGTTCGAAGCAATTGAGCTTTTTGATCATCATTCAGCAAGCTTGGAACCCAACGTGCTGCGATTTTTCTGAAGCCTAACAGCTTTCTGATGATTTCATAGCTGACACCAAGTTCTGCTGAATTTTGAAGCACTATGAAGCGTCGATCCTGTTCGATAAGCTCGCGAACACGTGCAATGTTTCCGTTAGTCACACTGGTGTGAGCATGACGAGAATGCGCTTGATTGACTCTTAACCATGAAAGGGTAGCTTCTCCGAACTGGAAACATGCAGTTTACGGTAAATTTCGGCTGGTTTCGCGTTTTGACTGGATGTGAAGTGATATTAATGGGTGGGGTGGTAAAACAGTAGCAGTTCTAGCTTGATTTGTTGTAGTGGGCTTCCTTTTTATAGAAATGCTATTGATCTAATGATTTTGGGCAGAATTTCTGATCAGAGATAGCTGAGCATCTCACTTGTCTTTGACAGTTTAAAGCAACAGACAAGTTCAAGGATTGAATGCCCGTCATGAATTAGAAGAAAAAGAATTTAATCCTGGGAAGATCAAACTCCCATTTTTCTACCGTTTCAATTCTCTTGGCTAGCACAGCTTCTAATTCTGGGTAGATAGTCGAATAGGATACTCCAAACTCTTTAGCAGCCTAGAAAGTCATTTAGCCCGATGTTACTACCATCAACGCTTGTTCTGAAGTCATTTTCATTGTATTTCAGGTTTAGGAATTTTTTTTACTAGCATATCTCCATTTTTATGCAAAATACAGCAAATATTTAAATACAAAAGTTGTCTAGTTTTACGAAATTTATCACGTAAAATTATTCTACGATATACAGGGTGTTTAGTTTGCCCGTAACCATTAGTATCTTAACATTTTTAAATGGAACACCCTATATATGATCACATTTTTGAATTTCATGGAGAATTTTAAGGCAACATTATGCAGGATCATATTCAATTATTTTCATTAGTTTATAAGATATTGGCATTTGTTTGAAAATTTTGACATTTTGCTCTTTTCAGAAAAATGCCATTATTTCAGTAACGGAAAAATGTAACATTATGAAACTTAACATAACGTTAGAAGCATCTCCTATGATGACAATAAACAGATGTAGACTTAAAAGCGTTATACAGAGTGTTCTAGAAATCAGTGTCTTTTTGAAACAATTGAAATGCGAAAATCTTCATTTTTTTTCAAATTGAAACACTATATTTTTATGGGTTAGTTGAATGCGAAATTTAATTATCTATTAGTTTGAATAAACCATGTTTGTAGTTAAAATTAATGGTTTTAGAGATATTTCAAATTATTTCTCATTTCTGTGTGCAGCATTACAGCGATGATATTTTTACTCTTCATTGTACTTCGTTACAACCTAAATATGTACATTTATAAGTCTTACGAGCTTCAAGGACACCGCAAGAACTAAACACGCAGATGTCGATCGGCACAACCTCTTCGGTATTCAAATCGGATACGACGATTGGAATTTTGTCGATTTTGCTTTCATTCTCGATGCATATTGATGGAGCTTTAGCGTGTGGTACAGTGTTTCGAGGATGAAGTACACATGAAATATCAATGAGCGCTTCCGGCGAAACAAGCAATCTTGGCAACCGGTTGTTGTAAGACAACGCGAGTTGATAAATCTGCGACGAGCAGTGTTACAATGACTTCTCCCTCCGTTACCGTTTATTGCGTAATTTTATAAATGAATACGAGCTTGAATAAATTTTGTATACTTGTATGTATATGTAATTGTATGTGTAAGTATATAAAGATATAAAAGTAACCGGATTTTTTAACCCTCGTACGATATAAAGAAAGTTTTCCATTCAGTTTAAACAACAAAAAGGAGCATCCACCTGGATTTATCTTTTAGCGTATCTGGTTGGTCCGGTGGTCTTTGTACTGCATGCCCAAGTATTTCAAAAGAAGCTTTCCTTTCGACCGACAACCTGAAGTTGATGCTCTTTATTACTTACCAACTTAATCGGTACTTCCAGGTTGTAAAATGGTTTATATACAGGGTGACATAGAAAAAAGTACATTGCATAGTGCCACACAATAGAGGACACTAAAATAAGAAAAAAAGTTCCTATGAACATGGGTCCGCAAGACCTTCGGTTAAAAGATACGGGGTGTTGAATGTTTTTTTAATTTATTTGCAAAAACAATGATTAATTAAACCAAAAAATTAAGTTTTTAGAAGATGTTCAAATTGTTGCCCTTGTACTTCAATACATTTTTCCGTTCTTCTTCTTAATGATTGACGGCATCTTTGAAATATTCCTGGGTTATTACGAAATCTATCTGCCGATTCCATAATTCTTATCCACAATTGTTCTTCATTATGTATTTCTACAGCATAAACTTCATTTTTCGTAAATCCCCAAAATGAAAAATCGAGGGGATTAAGGTTGGGACTACGAGCTGGCCAGGGTACAGCCCCCCCTCGACCAATCCACATATTTCCAAATCTCCTGTCCAAATATTTCCTTGCCACTCGAGAAAAGTGAGCTGGCGCCCCATCAGGCATGTAATACATTCTTCCAGTATTGGCCAATGGGACATCCTCTAATAATGTGTTTAAATCATTCTCCAAGAAATTTCGATACAGTGCACCTGTCAATCGATTGGGCAATCGAAATGGGCCAATTAAATAATTGTCAATTATACCTGCCCACACATTAATTGAAAACCCATATTGGTGACTTCGAATTACAGTTTGATGAGGATTTTCATCACTCCAATGGTGCATGTTATGTAGGTTCTGTATACCATCACGACTAAAACCAGCTTCGTCAGTAAACAAAATTGATGAAATAATGTTTTGTCTTTGGTTTTGCAACCATTGGCAAAATTGTACACGAGGAACAAAGCCATGTTCCAATAGTGAATGAATTTTTTGGAAATGATATGGGCGAAGAAGTTGTTCTTTGAAAATTTGTCTAACTGATTCACGGTTAAGGTTTCGTACCGCTGAACTTGTTTTTCTGGTGCTTGTTCTTGGATTATTTTCTACCATTCGTAAAACAGTTTCTTCGTTTCGCACAGTGCGACGAGTTCTGGAAGCCCCACTATTCAATTTTGGTTTTCTAAAACAGCCATCTTCTCTCAAACGCTTATGCACATCAATAAATGTTCGAACATTAGGAACTTGTCTTAAAGGATATCTTTCTCGATAAATACGTTGAGCTTCGTAAGAATTTGATCTAGCTTCGCCGTAGCACATAATCATGTCCCTGTATTCTTCAAAAGTGTAGTGCCCATTTTTGAAAGCAAATTTGAATAATCAGTGAGAAAACCAATGAAAAACTTAATCACGAACACAAAATTCCTCAAACAACAATTACATCAGTTGGAACACCCTGTGTTTTATGGCATTTTTGAGGTGTACACAGAAATCTAGATCAACTTTATTTATTGTTTTCTATTTTTAAATTTTGTAGTTTATGAGAGATTTCAAGTTTTTTGAAAATGCAATGTTGCACGAAAAGTTTAGTATCTCGAAAATGACTTAATTCAGAGAAATGGAACGTGGCGTTCGATTTCATTCAAATTTTGGATATATATGTAACTGATCATGCTGAATAGGATAAAAGTGTCAAATTTGAGCTAAGGGGCTTTGTTTGGCAAAAAAATATAAAAACAGCACCTAGGACAAACGCACCAATTCCGCATACAAGCACTTTGACCTCTTTTTTTGTAGGTAAACGGCGCGCGAAACCTAGCGACTATTTCTTTATCTGATATCAAATTTTCTCAGCTCTCAGAATATATAAAGTTGAATTTAGAAATATTTCGTCTTCTGATCGAAAATTTGAAAAAACCAAAACGGTGCAAGATTTCGAGGCGAATCCGAGTGCTCCAATTCCGCATAGGTGCACTTTGACCTCGATTTTTGCAGATAAAGGGCGCGAAACCCCGCGACTATTTCTTCGAGATAGCCGAAGCCGTAGTCTTAACTCGTCATTATCCAATGCAATCTTTTGCCTGATGAACAATTTGACTTATGCGAAGGGTTCCCATTTCCACCTCCTCGATTTTGTATCGGCCTTCTATTCGGTATGGCACGATGGCATCTTCCATAAAATGGCCAGGTTTGGTATTAATGCCGATCCAATCGCGTCTGATCCAGTCTTACCTGCCCGGAAGTATTTTTTAAAATACCTTGACAACGTCTCGGCACCTAGGGTTCACTGTTTTTTTCTTGTTCGCTAGAGTGATATTTCGCGCTCTCTTAGCACGCGACTGGCTGTGTCCGCTGACGACACCGCAGCGTTCACCTCATTCAGGAACGATGATCAGGTCCACACCCATCTCACTTTTCGGCAGCACTTCTCCCATACTGCTGTCCAAGAATGATCGTAGCTAGTCCATGGTTTGTGTCTCATCTACAAATCCACAGTGACCTGGATCTACCATTCCTCAGCGACTATGCGAGGACGCTGGCCGGGTCCAGCTTAGGAGGAGTTGGATCCTGATAGGCCTAGAAAAAACATAATAGTGGAAAGCTACAACCTAGTCTCCATCTCTGCAGACAAATAAATCCTTTCCCATTCCGCGGTAAGATTGAACCGCTCAATTAAGAGTTTAGAAGGCTTAATAATGCTCAATCTGAACGAAACAAAGAAGGAATCAATTAGTTATTGCTCTGGATTTGTCTGGAGTTTTTGGACCCGTCCATGCTCTGGTATACGGACGGATCCAAAACAAGTACAGGAGTGGGAATAGGTATCTATGGGCCGAGACGCAATGTCTCGGTGGCCTTGGATACAAACCCAACAATTTTTCAGGCAGAAATACATGCCTTTGAACAATCTCGATTTATTGGATGTGTTGTGGCTTTACCAGAACCCACATAAAAGTTTATCTCCAACAGTGGCAGACAAAGCAAGAAATCTCCCATTGGAGTAACATTCCAATACTAAAACAATCAAAATAGTTCATTACTTTTTCAGCCACTAAGGCTAAATCTCTACTGGGCCTCAATAAAAGAGACCTTTGCACCATCAGGGCTTTATTCACTGGCCTGAATTGCTTTAGAAGTTTGGAGATCTATTGGAACTAAAAGATTAAGATAATAAATCTCATTGGTCGCAGATCCACCAGTAATCTAATCTAATCTTAAATTTTACATTGATTTTAGATTCTAGTAAAATAATTTCAGACATTTAACACGATTACTATGTTATATACAAAATTATTTCATACGGAAAGTAATTACTACAGTAGACGTAATGGGGTGGTTTCCCTTCCGGTTATAGAAGCAGGAAGGATATAATTAACTTACCCCATCTAATTAAAACCTGTATCTAATACAATCCTTTCAATTCGTACACTCATATCTAACTAATATTATATTCAAGTTAATAATTATATATCTGAACCCTCTCTAGAACATATTACGGAGCATATATCTACAATTTCCAAATAATAAATCACGAGAGATGAGAAATGAGAAATTATTATTAAAAATATAGTCCATTATAATGTAAATGGACCGCTCAACACTATTTACCGACCTTAATTGAAGCAATTAAATTTAATTCCACTAACGAAACTGTAACTAGAAATTTTACAAAACGACCAGATGAGAGTTAATTGAGAATAGTGAACTAAATTGAAAAGCTTGCGTACGTTCTTGTTCAACGTGCATAAGTGAAATGAAGGTTATGTGATTGTAACATTGCAATTTGTGGGTTGTTCTCGGTACAATAATTGCGTAGTCGATAATTATAAATGGATGCAATAAATGTTAAGTGTATTGCCTACGTATCGTGGGTGATGTGTGTAATTTCTTCGTTCTTTTTTACGTGATCTAACACGGGATGTATGTACCGGGTGATTCAGTAATGGTGGCGATCGGCTGTATCTTGGAAAGTATTTGTCCTAGGTTCTGCGGGAAAAAAACGTTGATAGTAAAAGTGGCCAAGAAATTTCTGGAAATTATTTTCAAGTTCCAGATTTTACCGCTAGGAGGCGTAACTGCTATGTTCAAATCTAAAATTCCTATTATCTCAGAAAATCGCAGAATAAGCTATAATTTTGATATCATCAATTAAAAGCCCATTTAATACCAGATAATTTTCTTTCTACCCGAATAATCTCGCTTACGAACCTATTAACTCAATAGTATCGTTCTATTTAATTTTTTAGAGAAAATCGTAAAAGTTACCGCTCCAGAAAGCGACCTCTAGTTTATCAGTTTGAAACTAATGGATATAGCGTATAAACGCTGTTTAAAGTCCATACAATTCCCTTTCAAACGAGTCCAAGATTATTCGGGTAGGTTGAATAGTAACGGAAATATTAAACTTTAAACATTGACAAATAGATGGTCTTCCCCCTCTCTTATTATGACAGATACGAAAAAATGTCTCGAAAGAAAATTATCTGGTATTAAATGGGCTTTTAATTGATGATATCAAAATTATAGCTTATTATGCGATTTTCTGAGATAATAAATAAATAAATAAATATAATCTTTATTGAGATTATGAAATACATTGCGGTTTTTACAAAAGTCAAACGTCAGCCAAACAAAGAAAAAAAGAAAATTGGAAAAGCCGCAAGACAAGTGCGGTTTAACACTTTAAGAAATCGTCCAGATTATACGGTTCCAAATCGCAAAGAAAATTAAAAAGCTTAGTCCTGAATGAACCTAAGGAGGTAAGAGCTTTTAGCTCAGTGGGAAGTGCATTAAACAATTTTACACATGTATAGGAAAGATTATTTTCAGTAAGAGATAGATGGTGTTTTGGGTAGCAATAGTCAGATCTATAGCGAGTATGATGTTCATGAGTAAAAGCATGTTCCTGAAATAAATGCTTATTTTTAAACAGAAAAGTAAGAACCTCAAAAATATATAACGCAAAGACTGTTAAAAATCGACACCGCTTAAAAAGACCTCTACAGGACTCGTTATATTTTAGACGCAACATAGCTCTTAATATCTTTTTCTGCATTACAAAAACTCTTGGTAAACCATTACCGCCACCCCAAATAATGATGCCATACCTCATACTAGAGTAGTAATAGCTATAATAAATAACGCGCAGCACTGACTCGTCCACCAGATCCCTCATTCGACGCATAGCGAAAATACATTTACTTAGTTTGTTACATACGTTGTCAATATGTGAGTTCCATTTCAAGTACTCATCAACAGCGAGACCCAGCAGACGAGCCACAGCCCGCACGCAGTAGGTATGGTTATTTATGACAATATGTGATGGATAGGTCTGAGTTTTAGTCTTAAAAAGTATGATCTGTGTTTTTTCGTGGTTAATAGTTAAATGATTGCTCTTAAGCCATTCGCCGAGTAGAGCTAAGTAAACACCACAGTTCTCAGTAACAGCGTCCAAGGTCTCGCCCAACACAAGAAAGGAGGTGTCATCGGCGTAATTAATAGTAAGGTAGTGGTTGTCTCTGTCTAGGCATCCGACAGCATAGACATCATTGAAATATAGGATGAAAAGCAGCGGCCCCAGAATGCTACCCTGCGGGACCCCCCTCTCCAACCGAACCCTTCCGGACTGTACAAAACCATCACCAGCCCGCAAACAGACAGACTGTATTCTATTCGAAAGGTAGGACGTAAACCAGGCAAGGGCACTACCTCTCACTCCATAGCACTCTAGCTTCCGAATCATTCGCTGGTGATCCACGCTGTCGAAAGCCTTTGCAGATCGAGCAGAATGCCACATGGGATATTATTATTTTCTAAGCCGGATAAAACTGCATTGGTAAAGTCAAACAAGGCGGATTCAGTGTTTTTACCTTTAAGAAAACCATGCTGAAATTTACTTATAATGTTGAATTTAATTAAGAAATTGTAGAGACGTTTATAAGCGACTTTCTCAAAGAATTTCGAAAAGCCTGTCAAAAGACTTATGGGCCTGTAATTATGAAGATCATTAGGGTCACCTTTCTTGTGTAGGGGAGTTACAATTGCATGCTTAAGGCATTCCGGGAAACATCCCGTCTCAAACGAGTGGTTTATAATATGACAAAGAGGTTCTATATAACTACCTGTGCATTTTTTCAAAAAGAATGTAGGAATTCCATCTATGCCGGAGGAGTGGCGGGGCCTCACTGAGTTAATTAATGAAAGTAGCTCCTCAGTATCCGTGGGGAAAAAATAAAAGGTATGCGAATTTTTGAGTTATGTTAATATTCACATCACTAGTGAAGTTCAAATCATCACTAGCGGTAAAGAGTTCATTAAACTGATTAGCCAACCCCGCGACGTCCCCCGACACAGGAGGCTCAGAGCTCTTAGATCTGCCAATATTTGAATTAATGATTTGCCACATATCTCTACTAAAATTTGATGAGTTTAGTAATCTTTGTTTAAATTTGTTACGTTTATAGAGATTTATAGCATCATCAAATCTTTTTTTATAGAAAGTGAAAGTATCCTTGTATTCATTATTATAGAGATATATAACTTGTAGTGCTGACACTGTATTTTTCAAACACGCTAACTCATGCGGAAGATAGGAGGACCGGCCAGCCACAGGAACTGTTTTAACCGGAAAACAAGCGTTAAAGTATCTTAAGAAAATGTTCAGAAATATTAGGAACTTTTCGTTGGTATCATAGTACGTACAGTAAACATCCACCCAAGATTCATTGGCAATGGCTGATTCAAATTCTTGCACGGCGGATGCAGAAAACACGTGATTTTTTAAAGCGGCGCCTGCAGGACTGACTGTCCACAAATTTGAATTTTACGGTAATAGCTTTATGATCTGAGAATCCCGTAGGGAAAGTGGCCACGTCCACGACATCAAACTTTCTTTTGTTCCCGTCTAAAATAATGATGTTATCCAGACACGTTTGTGTCGTTTTGGACATTCTTGTAGGTTCGTAAACCAAAACTTTTGCACCGTACGATTGCAGGATGTTTCTAATATCTTTACATTTATGTTCGTCCACTAAAAAATCCACATTAAAGTCACCAGCTATTATGCACGTTAGGCCAGAATTCAAGGCCGTTGAGAGCAGTAGATCGAAATTCACGCAAAACTCACGAAAATTCGTTGATGGAGGTCTGTAGAAGCATACTAATAAATAGCGAGACCCCCGACAAGATACATTTACCCCACAGCACTCAAACATGGAATCCTCGGCCAGGATAATAGGAATTTTAGATTTGAACATAGCAGTTACGCCTCCTAGCGGTAAAATCTGGAACTTGAAAATAACCAACCAGTCGCAGAACTTGGAATCAAATTTGAATGAAAATGACGATTGTAACTAAACATATTTCGAAAAACCTTTCTGGAATTTTTTTGACGACAAACGTTTTAAAAAATATTTATTTTATACAACACCAGTCCGGTATTAGAATATTCCAATCGATTTTGCTATTCAATACAAACAATTTGATATACCATTAGTTGGGTCTAAAACCCATAATTATGGAGAGAAACGCGATTAAAGTTGAAAAAACGCTACAATGTCCGTCCATTTTATACCAAAACCGGATATGAATATTAAAAAATTAAAGGTATTATTGAATGTGCCATAGTCTCCGGTAAAATAATGGCCTACACTCAACTTGAAATTATTCACTATTATACAGGGTGATCGAGTTTTGTAAATCCAATTCGAACTTACTTTTTTCAAATTGAACACCCTGTATATTATTTTTCTGTGTTAAAGAGCACTTTATGAGCTTTTCAAAAATGCCATACATGTTACCCTTTTGACTGACGGTTTTTAAGCAAATTGGATTTACAAAACTCGATCACCCTGTATAATGGTGAATAATTTCAAGTTGAGTGTAGACCATTATTTTACCGAAGAGTATGACATATTCAATGATACACTTAATTTTTTAATATTCATATCCATCCATGGACGAACATTATAGCGTTTTTTCAATTTTAATTGCTTTTCTCTCCGTAATTATGGGTTTTAGACCCAACTAATGTTACATCAAATTGTTTGTATTGATTTGCAAAATCGATTGGAATATTCTAATACCGAGTGTTCCATTTAAAAAAACATAAGTTTGGTTCGTCAACAACTGGTTCGATCACCCTGTATAACGAGAATATTTTTAAAACGTAGTCCATGTAGCCATCAATCAAATTCCAGAAAGGTTTTTCGAAATTCCTCATCGTTTAGTTACAATCGTCCACCCCATCTTGGTTGCACCACCCTGTATGTATATTTTAAGCTGAACACGTTACTGTTTTACTCAAGCTTTGGCAGATCTAAATTCACGTTCAGCTAAATAGGAAGATAATCCTTACACAGGTAAAATTGCGAAATCGGCTTCAGCAGCCAAAATTCTTGGTAGCCATTCTTGAATTTAATTTTTAATTCCTCATTCGTCATGAGTTCTATTAGTTCTTCTTCTAATTGGGATGATCCTGGTCTGTGTTGACGTTTGAAAAAAGATCCAAAACCTAGTCTGGTATGTCTATGTTTAAAATGTCTTAGAATCGTTCCTTGAAATCTCCAAATCAGCCAAATGTTATAGAAATATTTATAATGGAGCTTGAAATCTTAGAAATCATTAGATCACTTTTACAATCGATGTCAAACTTCAAAATTTAAAATACTTGTTACACTTATAATTTTATTTTCATTGAAAAAAACAATATCAATTAATCAAGAACTAGGCATTTGTAATATACAGTGGGTGGCCAAATTATTAGAGCCACAGTACAAAATTGGCATTTTTGGTTTTTGTGCAAGAATCGACTGCCCGTGCACCTAACTTGGCATGCTTTCTATGCACTTTTCTTTAATTGTTTCACTTCTATGCCACACTTCTATTAAGCCCTCGATCAGTCGACGCTTGGTGGTGTTAATTTCTTTCTTCATCAACTTCCAAAAATGTTCAATTGGGTTGAGGTTTAGTGAATTGCCAGGCCAGTCAAGCATACTTTCACGTGGTTGTCAGAAGGTTGAATTTCCACAATTTCTGGATCTGAGGAAACATTTTTGTTTGCAGTACTCTCAAACACTGGTCCTGTCTCATCGTTCCTTCATCATCATTATGCTGAGATACATTCGTCCTTATATTTTTTCCTGAACTTTTCACAAATCCAGCTCTATCTACGAGGATCTTCACGGTCGATTCGTCCAAACCAGACCTGGAATTGTCATTTTAGAATTCAAGACAAACTGATAAATTGTAAGGTGCACGAGAGAGTGAGAGAGAACTGTCCAATCCTTATGATCTTTGACCATGACATTTTGCGTCTTTGTCGCACATCCCGTGGTGTTGCAGTCCACTGTTACCTTAGAAACTTTAATAATGGAGGTTATCGTTCTATTAGAGCGATTAGTGTTAGTTGTTAAAGTTTTTATCTCTGTTGTTATTTTCTTTGGTGAGGTGTATTTGGCTTTTCCCACCATGAAAAAGCTTTTGTTTACGTCCGCACAAAGTGAGTTGTAAGCAGAGAATTAACAGCACTGACACAAAATGGCGTCTGAGTTGTATCAATATATTATGTAGCTTTAATTATAAACCATTTTTAAACAAATTGTTTGAATTTTGAATTTGGGTCTAATAATTTGGCCACCCACTGTACATACCCGAAACTTCTTGAGTCATTTTGCACTTAACACAAAACAATACAATATTTTAAATTTAGATTTATGTCGCTCTGGCCCACTCTGATGGTGGTGCCATGTAGACATCCTCGTAAATCGAATTATTTCATAGCTTTCTTTAATGGGTTCTTTCTAGAGTGATTTCAAGGACTATGGGCTCGTAATAAACAATTAAAACATCGGTATCAGCAAACACCACAACTATGATTAATTACTCGGGATACGTATTGGGTCACCGTGCATGGGTTCTTGAAACACGTGTCCCGAGTAATTAATCAAAGTTTGGTGATACTGATGTTTTAATAGCTTCTTTCTATTTCTCGGCATCTGAATATTTGAAAGCTTTCTTTGAATGTGTCTGGAGCATCGGTTTCGGTAATATTTAAGTCGTATCGCATTGATTTACTCGTCTCTAGAGTACATTCATCAGATTCTTCTTCCAATCCAGTTAAGTGCCTTTTGTCTTTTGACTTTTTATAGTATATACATACATACATAGTACAGCGTTTGTTCTTGAGGATCAAAAGTATCGAAGTGTTGGAAGACAATTTACGACCTTTTAAACTGTTTTTCAATTCAGGAAAGATAGAGTCAGATCTGGTGAATAAGGGGAATGTTCAATAATTGAAGTCCTAAATTACGAATTGTTTGCATGGCAACGTGCGATATGTGTGTGAGACATTGTCCTGCAAAAGCAAAACACCTTTGGACAATTTTTCGGGTCTTCTCTCTATAATTTTTTCTTGTAGAGTAGTCAGTAACGTCAACCAATAGTTCCCAGTTATTGTTCCACTCTTATCAAAAAAAAAATCAATCATTATTACTTCCCAAAAAACTGAGGCAAGATTTTTGAATACTAAACTTCTAGGCCTCCCAAGTATCTCCATTCCATAGATTGCTGCTTTGTTTCTGAGTCCTAGAAATGTACTTAAGTGTCATCCATAGTAACAATACAGCTTAAGAAGTCTGCATCATTTTCAAACTGAGCATTTTACGGATATTTTTCTCGAGTTCAAATTGACGTAATGGGTGCCTTCATATGCCTCAGATAATCGTTTTAACTAGATTTGTCGACGATGTGACAAAATCATGTCATGAAGCATCAATATTGGGACGGACACAGAAACTGGTCCGTCTTCATCTTCAATGGAAAATTGATCCCTTCTGATGCTTGCTTGGTGTTGAGCATATCTTCGTAAATCTGATGACCTCTTACGGTCTAGGCTAACTAGATATCAATATATCCTCGTATATTGATGTCTCCAGTTCTTTTGACAATCAATTCTTGAGCATTACCTAATTTAACACTGAATTAGTCAATATTTCGTTGAGAGTAGAAAAATTCTTTTCGGGATGACACGTCTGTCTGTCCAAAATCCATACTTTCGATATATGATTCTTCTTATGACAATTATAACAGGTATCAATTAGTCATATTAGTAGGTATGGAAAGATTACATTAGATAATTTTTTTGCCAAAATGTATGAATAATGATTACTTGAAAATGGTAGAAGAGAACCCAGAACAAAATAATATTTTCAAATAAAATTAAAGAAATAAATTACACGTAATATATCCCCGCGGGGACTATTTTGTATCCAATTAGTATCGCGATCCGCTCAAAAAGTAACGGGGATAATAGACACGGCAAGAAAAACCTATAAAACCACTTTGACGGCGAACATTTCCATTTTAATATGCTAAATTGCGCCCGGTCCCGGGATGATTTATAACAGGCGAAGAGCGTGCGAAGTGGAGATACGTCCCAGAGCAGAGGAGAGAAAAAAGTAACTTCGCGATACGCTAATGCTCTTTCCTCGACTTTAATTACGCGAATATGATTTATACGTAGCGCCCAACAAAGAGCCCGTCCGCTCTGCCTCTCGAAGTTCAACAAAAACGGTTATCCGACTCGGCCGAGACTTTATTCCGCTTATATACATAAAACGTTTTCTAATTCCGTTTCGCATTTTCATATTAAATTGTTTTTAATTTTATTTTTTTATTTTTGTTTTCGCATAAAAAAATCGTTTTATAAATGCTTGAATTCAAAGTCTTGCTACAGTTTTGCCGATTAAAGAAGCCATCAAGGTGAAAATGGTCCTCAACATTGAAAATGATTTTGTCCGCAGAATCGGCATTTACTTCTGTTTGCTCAAGGATCCTCTTTGCTATGCATGGTCTGTTGACGGAAGCTGTTGAGTCAATTGGACTATGTAGGCGTGGAGATACAAATCTTTAATGAAAATATGCTGAAGAGTGGCTGTTCTGATGTCCAATTCTTGTGCACGATGACGAATCGACGACTTTAAATTTTGGGCCACACTCTCGCGAACTACCATGATGTTTGGTTCTGAACGACCTCTACGAGCTCATGGTGTGCGTTTCACATCACTAACCAAACCAGTACTTTCGAATTTTTCGATTGTTTTTTTTTACAGTAGATGAATTAGGAAGATTCGGCTGATCGAATATTGGATGCATTTTACGAATGGTGGTGATCAAACTTCCACCATTTTGATAATTCTAACGACGTGTCATTCTATCGTGTGGTGCTATATTAGCGCGAGAGCTGGCTACATGTCGGTCGACATGAAAAGGTGCACGGACAGTCTCACCTGAAAAAGGTAGTATTAGCAACGACAAATAGATAGTGCAATCGTCAGAAGGCGCTCTGGAAGATGTAGGCGTGTGGGGGCGGTGAAAACTGTCAATTTTCATTTCTAAAAACCCGAACAGGTGCATGGATGAAATTTTTTTGTACAAATAGTAAATAATGATAGAAAACAGGAAAACAATTGTCAGAAGGGTAGGTGGAAGAGAAAGGGTTGTCAGAAGCTGATGAAAATGCGAAAAATGTTGGAAATACAACATGTTAAGGTTTACGTTGAAAATGCTTAGAAAAAACAGCTTGCAAAATGTCAGACGAAAATGTAGAAGAGATAATTATTTATTGTACCGCGAAGTATATCGGCTCGCTCAGCAGCATCGATCGTCTTTCTCTCTAACTTACATGATCGAGTGCACTTCTGACAAATTTTCTGAGTATTCTTAACGAATAAATAAAACTATTGGGAAATTGTCAGAAGCTAATTCGGAAGATTTTCCGAATTATTTAGATTATAATACTGAATTAAACTATATTAAAAGGTACATTCGTATCTTTAATTGAACACTGCTCAAAACAATAGAGTATAATATCAATACACAATTATATCGTCCAAATGTCCTCTAATTGTTTTGAGCAGTATAGTTATATTGTTTGTGGTAAGTAAATCAAACATATATTTATAAATTGAACAAATGATTTTATAAATAGAAAAATATCGAAAACAAACAGGCTTCAGCGCCTCTATCGGGTTGGTTCGTACTAAAAATCTATTAATGTATCAAATTACAAGAGTGAGATTGAGTGGAGAATATATTTTGAAATTGTTTCTCTGGCGACAACATTGTTGAATTATTTACTTCTATTTTTGACGTTAAATTTGTTAGACACTGCGTAAAAATTGTTCATTTTCGCTAATATAAAAAATGGCACATTTCTCTGAGCGAGAAAGAATCGAAATTTTAATTATGGTTGGGTATGGGGACAGACAAAGAACGCATGCAGAAGCATGCGAATTGTTTAACCATGAACATCCTGATAGACCTCCAATTACCAGGTCTGCCGGCGATAAAACTAGTTGAAAAGTTTACCGAAACTGAATCCGTAAAAGATCGACCACGGCAAGGTAGACCTCAAATAGCAGAAGATGTGAAATTAAATGTGCTTCTAGAAGCAGAAGAAAGGCATCATGTTTCCAGCAGACAACTTGCGTTAGCCAATCAGGTGGCTCACTCATTTGTCGTCAACTTATTTAAAGAAGAACACTATCATCCTTACAAAGTTCAATTTGTACAGGAATTACATGAGGATGACGAAGATCGTCGACTGCGGTTCTGTGAAGACGTAATGTTACGTTGTGACCAAAATGCAAATTTCTTGGAAAACATCGTCTTCTCTGATGAAGCTACGTTCTGCCTAAATGGATCTGTTCACCGCCATAATTACAGATATTGGTCGCAGACCAACCCGCATTGGACTCAAGCGTGTCATACTCAGCTCAGAGCAAAAGTTAACGTATGGGTTGGAATGATTGGACGACGCATTTTAGGACCATATTTTTTTAACGGAAATTTGACTGCTGTGCAATATTTAGAATTTTTAAGATTTAAACTGGTTCCTGCGCTCGCTGTTATTTTCCCAAATCACGAGGATAGTGATGTACCTCATCCAAATATTTGGTTTCAACAACATGGGGCACCTCCCCATTATGGTGTAGAGGTTCGCCTCTATATTGACGAAATATTTCCTAATAAATGGATTGGACGGAGAGCCGCCATAGAATCCTCCACCTCGTTCTCCTGACCTGACTCCGTTAGACTTTTTTTTGTGGGGTTATTTGAAATCGAAAGTGTATTTTAACAAACCGAACAATTTAGAAGATTTAAAACAACGAATTCGCGTAGAAATTACACAAATATCCCCAGACATAATTGAGGCGAGTATACGAAGCGTTTACACTCGGCTGGGACAGTGTCAGTTGGTTGGTGGGGTCCATTTTGAAAATTTACGTTAACTGTTGCAATAAATTTAAGTTCAGATGTACTTTTTTTAATTTAATTTTAATTTTGTACAAAAATAAAATTTTCTTTTTTTTTCTAAATTTATATTATTTAAAAAAAATTGTGATGCAACATATCAATTGTTTTATATCACTATTTGGAGGATATAAAGATCTACTAAAAACGATAAAAAAATAATATGGTTGCCATTTAAAAAAAGGGTTGATGACGTCATCACTCTAAAAACTAATGACGTCACAGAAAAGAATTGTATGTCAAAAGATAGCGTTTTAAAAAAGAAAATTTAGCTGTCTGAGCGTTTTTCCTAAAAATGTAAAATAATGCGGTTATAAGCTTGGTTCCAAACTTTATGACCACACTGTATATCATTGAAATGGCCAAAAAATGTGTCCTATCTCGAATTTCGAAAATTTCTTCAAAAATTCTCTAACGCCATTGCATTCTAATCAAAAAAGTGCCTGAAGAACGTAAAAGTTATTTTTGTCAATCTTCATAAATAGCCGAGATATTGTGATAAAACGAAAATGGGAAAAATCGAATTTTCAGGGATAACTCGAAACCGAAAGCCGATAGCCAAATTTGGTTTTCACCATCATCCTTTTCTCTAAAAAAACGGATTGAGGATGCGTGGTCCGTTTTTTGATACCTCTTACAGTTACCGAGATCCCCTATTAAACATCGAAATTTGCCCACCCTGTACAGGGTGTCCCATTTTGGGCACTTTGCCAGGGTATCTCAGTTATTAATAACGATAGAGGGTTGCGGTTTTCGTGATACTGTCCTACTTTTTTGTGAAACGAAAGATGCCGCAAACAGAATGTTGCTATCCCCCTTAGTTTTTGAGATATAGGGTGAAATTGAAAATTTTCAATCCACAAACATCTCTCGTATCTCAGTTGCCATGGAAGTTAGTGAAAAAGTAAAAACGGAATATCAACCAGTTTTTTAAGATGAATCCAGTGGCGTAGTTAGTCTTTTTCTAAGTGTAATAATTTTCAAGTTATGGACCATACTTATGATTATTTAAATGGAACACCCTGTATAATATTTTTTATTTCGATTAAGTATAATTTGGGGATGTCAAAAATATATAGTTATGTGTATTTATTTACACAAATAAGTTAGTTCGTACCTATCCATCTTTCAGGAAAATTATTTTCAAGAAATGGCCTTAATAAGCCACCATTGTTGTGGCTGGGGGCTCCATCTTGTTGGAGGCCTTAATAAGCCACCATTGTGGCTGGGGGCTCCATCTTGTTGGAGGTAAATTGACTTATAATGGGCCAATGGAACATTTTCCAGCAATTCGGGTATATCTTCCTCAAGAATCTCTAGATACCTACGTGCTGTGAGCCCCCCTTCATACATTCTATACATTATGCGTCCACCCAAAATAAAACATGATACACCAACACCGAAGCGTCCTTGTTGTGCCCTTTCAAATATCAAGTGATGATTTTCTATTGACCAGTGCCTCGTATTGTGACGATTAAAAATTCCAGCACTTGAGAAATAACATTCGTCAGACCAGATGACGAACCTTCCAAAAGATTCATTGGTTCGGATTTGTTGCAGATACCATTGACAGAACATTACTCGACGCTCGGCATCTCCGGGGTGCAAATGTTGAACTACTTTAAATTTATATGGATGATATTTAAATTTTCTTAAAATTCTTTGCGCGTCAGATTTTGTTACACCAACCTCTTCTTCAATTTTTCTACAAGAAGTCGAATTCGTGGCTTCTGCGTAATATAACACATCTATTGATTTATTTTCCTTGCCTTGTTTGATATATGTTTTGGGACGCGGCTGTATAAAACAAGCAGGTTGAACTAGATTTTTTTTAAAACAAGCGAAAATGTCTAGAAAAGGCTGCCTTCTCTCAGGATATCTAATATAAACAAACACAATCCTTAAATATGAGAATCAGAAATTACGCTAATGCTAGCACTTTAAATACTTTACCTAATGGAGTATAACTCCGAAGCTTCTTGGGGATTTTCGTCGCATTGTATAAAACATTTAAGCATATCGTATTTTTCATAGTTTTCATAAATGGCCATTGTGGATAAACAAACAAAAAGTACTACGATAAAAATACCTACGTAACAAGAAATCTGTCAAAGTTTGAACATTCGCTTGTTTGCTTAGTAACGCGGCAATGGCCTACTGTTCACAAACGCACGTGTTAAATTTTTTAAAATATCAAATTCTTAACTTGTTTGTGTAAATAAATATACACAACTATATATTTTTGACATCCCCAAATTATGCTTAATCGAAATAAAGAATAATATACAGGGTGTTCCATTTAAATAATCATAAGTATGGTCCATAACTTGAAAATTATTACACTTAGAAAAAGACTAACTACGCCACTGGATTCTTCGTAAAAAACTGGTTGATATTCCATTTCTACTTTTTCAAAAATGTTCAATTTCACCCTATATCTCAAAAACGAAGGGGGATAGCAAAATTCTGTTTGCGGCATCTTTCGTTTCACAAAAAAGTAGGACAGTATCACGAAAACCGCAACCCTCTATCGTTATTAATAACTGAGATACCCTGGCAAAGTGCCCAAAATGGGACACCCTGTACAGTAACATCTTGAGTTCGAGTGATATAGAGCTTCTTGAGCATAATAGATATGTAACAGCCCGAATTTTTTTAGTGATCCTCTGAATATGTTGACTAAATGTTAGCCTCTAGTCTAATGTGACTCCGAGACACAAAACTGACTTTTTCCAAGGTAACCTGAAGTCCACAGAAATGAGTTTGAATTTTTTTGTAAAACGGGATTTATGGCCAGTATTCTTTTAATTTTGCCACAACGACATTTACCAAACATCTGATCTGGAATAGATTTTTTTTTTTAATTAATTCCTGTTTCATTTGACCTAAAAGTGGAAAAAACATCTGGGATTAAAAGACAGCCGTACACACTACGTTGTCTCGTTTTCTGAAAGCTTAGCATTATACTAAAGGAAACTTAAGACACAATATGAACCTAACACGTGCGTTATCTCTAACTAGGAAATTTATATTTATGTTCGTGTACGTTTGTGTTCACGTCTAACAAATAGATATCGCATAAAGTACACGCGGCAAAGCGGCTCTCGCTCCATCACCAACAAAGAGATTTAAACCGTTTTTGTTTCAGATATGGGTTAGAGTTAGTTCTCCGGTTCGAAAGAGAAGTTAATTCAACGCCAGTCACAAACGAGCGTCATATCTCTAGATAATATATGTATGTATGTATGTAGTTTATTGTGGGAAAATTAAAAGGTAATACTACATACACGCTACAGCCGCGCATATATGTATGTATGTAGTACATACATACATAGAGAGTATGTCAATGCAACGTGTAACAATGGGATTATGTTCCGGACATCGTAGCACACTTGCACTCAGTGAATAATACACGTCCAATCACCGAATGATGTGTCTCTGATGCATGGATTTCGTTATAGCGAAGTGTGTGTAATCGTAATGCTTTGTTAAATCGATGAATGTGTCGGATTAAATGGACGGTTAATTGAATGATAATTGTAGAGGAGTTGTGTAGGGCTAAATATGTATGATGCGTTTATATTACCTGTTAGGTCCTATTGTTTCGATTTCTGTTATAATGTAAATGGCAAAGTAATTGCCATTTACAATAATGCACTTAACCATTCTCTCCTTCCATAGTTTAAAAGCGTTCGACCAGCTGTCTTTAGGGATAGGTACTATAAAAAAAAAAACAATTAACGGCGATGTCAATCTCTTCTTCTGACTGGAGCCTTTTCCGTCTCAAATGTTTTTTGAGCTCAAACAATAACCAGAAGTCACTCATCGCCAAATCCGATGAGTATGGAGGATGTTCTATAATTTTGATTTTGTTTTCCCCTAAATATTGAGCAGTTGTCCCTGCTGTATGGGACGACGTATTATTATGATGTAACATGATTCCCTCTCTTGGCCCTTTATTGAACACAGTAGGCAAACAATTTTTAAGGTCCTCTGACCTTCTAGTTTAATTGAGGCCATCAGACTTGTACTTCTAAAAAATACTACTGGATCCAATCTTCACATTGGACGAATTCTAACACCTTTTACTTTTTGTAAATCTGTCATATCTGACAGAGTACAAACCGAGGTACAAGTTTTTTCAAATGTAAATGTTCGTGCAATATTGATCTCACTTGCATTGCATAGGTAATGCGGTGGTCCTCTTCCACCATCTTCAGCCACCGCCGCAGCAATGTTTTCGGGGTTAACAGCAGTTAAAGGACGGTCAGCTCCTTCTTCTTGAAGAAGGAGCTGGCTCGCTCAAGTCCTTCTTGAAATCATGGTAAATCATTTTTTTAGATGACAGAAGCTTATTCTATGGACTATTTCTCAGGGAGTATTCGACGAATTGCACAAACTAAACTGCAATTGACAGATAAAATAATGCATTATTTAGTAAATGACAATTTGTTTTGCACGGGTAACTAGTTTTTCAATTGTCAATAATAACTGTAGCTTATCCCTCGTACAAATAGAATGAAATCTATAGAAACGCTTGCAAAGGTGCCTGATTTGTTTAGATTAGATTAAATGGGGGATGTATAGGTAATCCTGTCTCTTTTCACTGCGATCTATATAATATATGGACATATTATTATGGGCACAGGGAAAATGCCATGAGAATAAACATAGCTCAAAAGTGAATAACAAATGTGAAATAAAACAAACAAAATGTTTCAGATTTACACTGTATTTGATAATCACGACAGCTGTTTCGCTACACTGTAGCTTCTTCAGGTTTAAATATACAATAATAAGTATCTACATACCCTTGACTCTTATATATAGTGTGTGGTTATTAGGAATTCTAAGAACTAAAATCTAAAGAACAATTTCTTGTCTAAAAGTGACGGGTCTATACCGAAAGTACGTGTAACTAGATATACTGCTAACAGATGTTGTGTGTGAAATTAAGGAAACTGTCTTACTGACTAAATATATTTAACAATGGTGATGAGTTTAAGTCCACTTTATCGTTTAATAAATTATCTGAATTTTTATATTTATTAATTTCTAATGTCTCTAGTAAATCTAGTTTCAAACTTTTATTTTCTACATGAAGAATATCAAAATCTATATTAAAACTATGATTATTATCTATCAAATGATTCGCGTAAGTCGAATCATTTTTCCGGTTAATGTAAGCGGAGTAATGATCAGCGATCCGTGTTTTAAATGCTCTTCCTGTTTGACCTATATATCCCTTAGTACATGTACCACAAGTTAACTTATAGACTCCCGATTTATTGCTGTGATTAGTTTTCCCTTTATTGTTCTTGATGTATTTTGCAAGGTTATTGTTTGTTTTTTGTATGCCATATTAATATTCTGTTTTCTAAGTAATTTTGTTAGTTTTGCTTGGTTCTCCTAAATAAGTGATAGATTTAAACTTTTGAATTGTAGTGTCTTTTATGACTGGATAAATTTCTTGTAACGTTTTGTTGAATAATCTCTTAGAAATTAATTTATCTATTAACTTTGGGTCGTATCCATTGTTATAGGCAATTTGTTTAATAATGTTATATTCTTTATTATAATCTGCAGTGGACATTGGTGTGTTAATCAATCTATTGATCATGCTGTGGTAAGCCGCTAATTTATGTTGATAGGGATGGTTGGATTTGCTATGAATAGTTATGTCAGTATGTGATTCTTTGTGGTAAATGGAAAATTGTACTTGGTTATTGACTCTTTTTAACGTAAGATCTAAGAAGTTGATACTGTTGTTCACTTCTTTTTCTAATGTAAAAGTAATATGGGAATTAATAGAATTAATAAACTCAAAGAAATTATCCAATTGTCTGTTTGTACCTATGTATCCTACCAAAATATCGTCAACGTATCTGAACCAAAATAATACGTTCTTCGTTAATGTACTATTTCCAAAAATTATTCTTTCTAAATTGTCCATAAAAATCTCTTGATGTATTAAGCAAAGGATTTAATTACAACATAAAAACAGATATTAGAAACAAAGATTTAGAACTATTAGCAGTAGAAACTGAGTTAGCATTAAAGGATAGTTATAACCTTAATACTAAATATCAAGCAAGTAATATTATTAAACATTTAAATCGAGCCACGACAGTTAACAATGATGGTCAAATAGCTAGGAATATTAAGAGTAAAGCAAAAGATAATAATTTAATTTTCACACGAGCAGATAAAGGAAAAACAGTGATAGCATTAAATAAAGTAGATTACATATCAAAAACTAATCAATTCCTAGATCCAGAAAATATATCGTAATCCAAAAAGACCCGACAATAGCCTTTCAAAAACAAATCATTAAGACGATTAGTAATTCACCTAGCCTGTTTAATATCAATAATTATTATGAAAGACAGAAATTAAAGGTAATGAATCCACAACCACCAAAACTATATTCTTTAATCAAATTGCATAAAGAAAATTATCCAATTAGACCTGTTGTTTCATATGTTACAGCACCAGCAGTTAAAGTTTCAAAATGCTTGATAGATATTATAATTAAGTATACGAAATTCAAACCTAAATATAGTATCAAAAATAGTTCTCAATTAATTAATAACATAAAAGACCTTAAGTTACCTGATAACACTAAATTAATTTCATTCGATGTAAAAAACCTTTTCCCGAGTGTCCCACCTACTGAAACAGTTGAATTAATTAAAAGGATGTTAGAATGTAACAAAACTAACATCCTCATAAAAGACGAGATTTTGCAATTATTATCTGTTTGCTTAGAACAGAATTACTTTTCATTCGATGATAAATTTTATAAGTGTAATAGCGGTTTAATTATGGGAAATCCTTTGTCACCTCTATTAGCAGAGATTTTTATGGACAATTTAGAAAGAATAATTTTTGGAAATAGTACATTAACGAAGAACGTATTATTTTGGTTCAGATACGTTGACGATATTTTGGTAGGATACATAGGTACAAACAGACAATTGGATAATTTCTTTGAGTTTATTAATTCTATTAATTCCCATATTACTTTTACATTAGAAAAGAAGTGAACAACAGTATCAACTTCTTAGATCTTACGTTAAAAAGAGTCAATAACCAAGTACAATTTTCCATTTACCACAAAGAATCACATACTGACATAACTATTCATAGCAAATCCAACCATCCCTATCAACATAAATTAGCGGCTTACCACAGCATGATCAATAGATTGATTAACACACCAATGTCCACTGCAGATTATAATAAAGAATATAACATTATTAAACAAATTGCCTATAACAATGGATACGACCCAAAGTTAATAGATAAATTAATTTCTAAGAGATTATTCAACAAAACGTTACAAGAAATTTATCCAGTCATAAAAGACACTACAATTCAAAAGTTTAAATCTATCACTTATTTAGGGGAGAACCAAGCAAAACTAACAAAATTACTTAGAAAACAGAATATTAATATGGCATACAAAACAAACAATAACCTTGCAAAATACATCAAGAACAATAAAGGGAAAACTAATCACAGCAATAAATCGGGAGTCTATAAGTTAACTTGTGGTACATGTACTAAGGGATATATAGGTCAAACAGGAAGAGCATTTAAAACACGGATCGCTGATCATTACTCCGCTTACATTAACCGGAAAAATGATTCGACTTACGCGAATCATTTGATAGATAATAATCATAGTTTTAATATAGATTTTGATATTCTTCATGTAGAAAATAAAAGTTTGAAACTAGATTTACTAGAGACATTAGAAATTAATAAATATAAAAATTCAGATAATTTATTAAACGATAAAGTGGACTTAAACTCATCACCATTGTTAAATATATTTAGTCAGTAAGACAGTTTCCTTAATTTCACACACAACATCTGTTAGCAGTATATCTAGTTACACGTACTTTCGGTATAGACCCGTCACTTTTAGACAAGAAATTGTTCTTTAGATTTTAGTTCTTAGAATTCCTAATAACCACACACTATATATAAGAGTCAAGGGTATGTAGATACTTATTATTGTATATTTAAACCTGAAGAAGCTACAGTGTAGCGAAACAGCTGTCGTGATTATCAAATACAGTGTAAATCTGAAACATTTTGTTTGTTTTATTTCACATTGAAAATGGATTTACATCAAGTAAAGACCGACTCAATCCAATATTTGAATAACAAATGTTTATTTCTTGTGGCATATATCCTTACAAAATTAACTTAAAAAGTAAATAGGGCCTTGACTAATATTCAGTCCAACGAGCTTTTGGATTGAATTAACGCGTTACAACGACGAGGGATACTATCTATAGAATTGTGGGTGGTTTTCTTTATAAGCTCGCTATTATACCAAACTTGTTTTATGGCTTGTATGAGTTGACAGTCCATACGTTTTCTATTGGGTTAGAGTCTGGTGAATTTTTTTGCCCAGCGCAAAATTTTTAATTTTTTTAGCCAAAAGCTTTGTCACCTCTGCAGCTGTATGACATGAAGCTCCATCTTGCATAAATATGCAGCCAGGTCGCCTACCATACTACTCAGCAATTTGAGGTAACAAACACGTTTTTAGAACAGCAATGTATTGCTCTTTACGCATTTCAGCAAAGCCACTGCCTCGGCAATTTTTTCGATTGTGAGATCACACTTCCTTCCCATTTTCTGTTCAACATCGAACACGTAACATGGTACAGAATTTTTATCAAAACACATAAAAATGTTATAAATTCACCACGAACTCTAGAGAAACTTACCACGAACTGTAGAGATATAATAGGAAATGCCGCTATTGCAATCCATTTTATTGTTATAACTAACAGTGCTAGCTTTGATTGCTAAGTCTTATATCGAAAAGATAACACTTACGTTTTAGTGTGGTCTTACTTGGTGGTTTCAAATAATTTTAACGATAACTTTTTTTATTAAGTTTTAAGTAATCACATTTTTAGGTGTGCCCGTAATAATTTGTCCATAAACTGTAAGATCTATTGTGAATATCCTTAATCTTTTAGTCCCAATTGATCTCCAAACTTTTGAAGAGGTCTAGGATTTTCTTGAGGGCTCGAGGTGGTGGTGCCTTTTCCGTGTGCTCCGTTATCTCACTGTGCTCCGAACAGGTGGTACCTCAGAGGGGTGTGGGCGTGTTGAGCTTATCTGCTGGAGCTCAATCTTTAACCTTAACCTTGTTGGATGTAAAAGTAAAAAACTTTATATTGACTATCGTAGTTTTGGAAAGTTGGTCCAACGCGAGAAATTGAAGATTCTTATTTACAGCTTTGATTTCATACTTAGCAGTGATCCTGTATATAGATCAAACTAAACAATGTTTAAATGAGCGTACTTCGTAGTTTAGATTTTCTTTCTAGGTCATTGGATGTCTTTTGTTTTGGTTGCGGATTTCGTAATTAAGGTATGAAACGATAACGATCTTGACTACAGCACAGGAGCATAATTGAGGGGAACCTAGGCCAAGTATATTATCTTGGCCTAGGTTCCCCTCGCTAAAGAAGCTAGGTTAAGCAATGATGGTAGAAAAGTGGTAGAAAAATGGGGATACGGTCTTTCAAGGAAGCAGCTAATGGAAGTCCAATAAACTTGAAACTCAATTCAAAGATGGTTATCATGGGGAGGATTGGTTTTTGAATACTACAAATTGAAAATTTAATAAATTTGATGACATCAATATTAGAAATAAACCTGAAAGGATTTGGAACTTAGATAAGAGTAGTCTGGGCACTGATTACTGGACAGTTCAACAGTTCTAGATGCTAGAAAAAATAGAAATCATCAAGTATAGGTTAATACGTAATGCAGCTAAGAGAAAAACTCAAAAGTTTACATATATGGGTTAAATTAAATTTAAGATCTATTCATGCAGCAAGCAAAAAAGGTTGGATGGAACGGGGCATCTTCAAAAAGCAGCTATCAAAGAACAATAATAACATTACCATCCCATTATAGCCATCTACTGAAACCTTTGTATCTTTCAGTAGTTATTTAAAGCGTTTGAATCCACATAGGCCGAAACATGTTAGAGACAAGATGCCGGATTAAAATTTTCTAAAGAGGTGTTCTCCAAATTTCTTTGAAAAATTTAAAAACATAGCTCCAGGAGTTACAAGAAAGCTGAGATGTTTCTATTTAATAGGATCAGTAATTAAAATAGTTGATTGATTGATTAATATCAAGGCAGGGCAGTCTTTGGTTATTTTATCTTGATTTCGTTTTACTCAAACAGGTTAGTTCTCTCGATCAGGCTTAATAGCCTATTCAGTAAATCTTTCCCCAATGATAGATAAGGGTTCATCTTTATAGATCCTCATCTTGTGTAGGTGACCTCTTAGACAGGCATGTCTTCTTAATAGACATGTTATTACCCTAAGCTGAGTCTTGTTTCCAATTTAATTGTTGGTGTTTTATGGTCTGTAGTTTCATTGCACGCTATCCCCTGTATCCTGACACCCCCACTAAGGTGACCTTGTTATACCTAACCAGAACAGTTAGGTTTTGCAGACCCTATACTATTTTGAAGGTTATATAGTAAAATGCTAGAGCTTCTAAGGCTTGCCTGACTGTCAGAGAGAATGCAGATCGCCTCTCCTCGAAATTGGCGATGCAGATTCTCCAACGCACAAGTATTTCTGTTTAAAATGCTGTGGTGTATCGCCCAAGATTTTCCTCATAGGTTTTCGGTTTTTTGCCTTCACCACTCTTGCCAATTCAAGGAAATTTTGAAGTGTTTATCGTAGGAAGTCCTGGTGATTGCTATGTCGATGTCCATATTAACGATTGAATTTCTTACTGCTGTTTCTATTCTGGTATGCCCCAACCCTCAGTGAGTTCTCCAGTTGTTAGTATTTTTCAATCTGTACGCTCCCATTCGAGCCACTTCTATGATAAAAATATCTAAGGGAGGTAGGTTTAGTATGGTCTTCATAGCAGCCATTGGGGCGCTCTTAATAGCGTCAGGAATGCCAGTTTCTAAATTCTCGAGAGGTTTGTAGCATTTTGAGCATTCAGAATCAAAAAAGGAAATTGTTTCACATATTAAGAAGATTCAGCCACGTGGTTTCATATCTGACAGAGACTCAATACCTTTCAAATTTTTCGAGCTGACGAAAATATTAAACGTGAGGCATACTTGAAAGGTAAATTCAGCAAATGGAAGGTTTTTCTATATCTAGAGCCAAGGGATTGACCGAAAATATTGTTCAAAGATATTTTAACTTGTCACGAAATGGGAGGGGAGGGAGATACTTTTTTGTCATCGTATGTCATAATGGAAGGAAAACCCGAAAGCAAGAATTTTTGATGGAATGTTTGGTTCTCAAATTAAGATGTCGAGAATAAGTTTAAGTAAACGCTGAAATATTTTTTGATTGGCTTAAAACACATTTGATGCGCAGAAGACAACCTCTTCATGATTATAAAAGAAAAAATAGAAGAAAGGAAGTAGAAAAAAATGGCGAGAAAGTCACCGAAAAGGAAGACAAATTTGAAAACACCAGAACCAGTTGTTTCATCAGATTTTCGGACTGAAATGATGAAATTTATGAAGATGAGCCCGTTTGGTGCGGGGAAAAATATGATGACACCAAAAAGGACAACGATTGTACTCAATAAGATAATAAAGGTGGCCACAGTAGCAAGAGATAGTTGCTAAAAAATTAAACTAAAATTTATCCATAAACACTTCTTCTTTTCTACTTTGTTGAGCTAAATTGTTAGCTGTTGATAAAAAGGGAATGTCGTCGCCAGAGTGGTGGGGGATTTGGCTCTTGCACAATTTTTTCAATTCGTCTGAATCGTTCGAACGGTCTAGTATTTTTCTCGCAATTAATAATAAGACCTTCTTGCCTTAAATTCAATTTAATTGTTCACCGTAAAGTTTAAGCATTTCAAATTAATTAAATTAATTAATTGATTAAATGAAATAAAACTAAACTATACAAACAAATTTAGATGGCTGGCTTGAACAAGATTCTAGTGTCATTGTAGAATGTCTCTCTCTATAGGAAATTTATGACAAAATTGTAAAAACTCTGGTTTTAGGCCCGACCAAAGAAATATCTATTTTGATGGGTATTTATTTGGTGAAGCTCAATATCAGCTCTTAACTCTTTAATATTTTGGGATAACCTTTCTGGAAAAATATGTCCTTATTGTAGCATTTAGTTATGATGGCACAAATATAAGCAATGATTTGGATCATAAGAAGGTCGTACAGGTGGTTTGTGTAGGCTTCTAGGAAATTTGAAAACATCACAACCGGTTGCTTCTTCAGACTTCAATGATGAAATTTATGAAGATCAGTCGCTTTGGCGTGGGGAAAAATTTGATAATAAAAGTGACTACTGTGGCAGAAAAGAGTTGCTAAAAGATAAAATTAAAATTTAAAAAAGCATTGCCTAAAATAAACTTCATTTTATTTCTTGGAGGTATCATTCTAAACTTCTTTATGGATAAGATTTGTTTATTTTAACTTTTCATGTTTGTTTAATGAAAAAATCATATTTAAATATGATTTTTTTCATTATCATTGTAGGATGTATTAGTCGCACTATCTATCTCATTAATTTCCCCCACAATATAGTGTCCGACGCACAAAACTAGATAAATTACAAAACTAATCGCGAACGGAATACAATAAAACACATAATATTATTTATTAGTAGGCGTAGCGAAAGCAGGCACAATATAAAACAAGACAGTTGTTCCATTAATCCGAAACATAAAAAATCCCTCGCCGGACATCTGTCTTTTTGTTTCTATTCTAATAACGCTGTAGGAGCCCGAATTTACAATATGTTCGCTAGTAAAAATAGTGCAAAAGAATCATAGTTATTTAAAGGCATCCGCGGACTCACCTTCATGTGAATAAATTTAACACATCATTATTTAGGATTAAAACGTCGTTTCTACTTCGATTATGTCAGCTGCACGACTCTATACTTATCTCTTTTAACGTTCGTAACGTTCACGTTTACAATCAAACGCAGAATAAAGTTCAAGAGTTGCTTGCGTAAGATTTATCTATTGTTTAACGGCGCACTCGATAACAATAATATTATTAAGTAGATAATTGCTGGTTGTAATATATTATATACTGGATTATCCTATTCAACAAGGTCTTGTAATTTCCTTTGTTCTACGAGAACGTCCACTGCATTCTGTTTAATTCCCCGATAAAATATTAACTTGAACATGTAGGAAAGGGGCTTATGTTGGTAGTGTACGCATGAACCGGTTTTCTCATAATTTGAGCCAGTGAAGAACACCTTTAAAGTAATCACTACATGAATTGGTTGTACAGGTTTTCTGTTTTTCCTTTTATTTTAGGGACAGGTTTAATGATACAGTGTGCTTATCTAGCAGATGTTGGAAGACGATATTATACTTTGAATATTGATTCATATGATGCTGGTAATGCTGTATTATATACATTTTACTTTTAAAATTATCTTGATGACCTATCAATTATCAGAAAGGGTAATGTACTCCGAACAACTCAAAATTCAAAGTTTTTTGCTATATTGATGAAACTGTCAACTTAACTGTCAAAATATGAAAAAGGCTGGATCGTACAACCAACATAAATTGAAGAAAGGTTTTATTACTGGATGGACATGGTGCTCATGGAGTTTGGAGCTGGAGCTATGGCGTTTTGTTTGGTATAGCTTTGCACTTGCTGTTATCCAACTAATATTATCGGAACAGAAGGGTTTTGTTTCTTTGAAGGAATGCCAATATAGCCGCGTCCTTTTGAAGATGCCATGAAACTTAATATAATAATAATGGTAAAATATGGAAGATATGAGGGTGACCTGAAATGTTGTCGGAATCGAGAAAAATACAGTATTGGTGTAATTTTTTATTTTTATTTTTCGATGTATATACAGTGTGTCCCCGGATAAGTGAAACGACTCTTATAATTGAGACATAATTTTTGATTTAAATTATCATTTATTGGGGTTTAGCCCTGCTTGGTTAAAGACTAATTTCTAACATATTTTCATGGCTTGAAAAACAAGTCGGCCTTGACAGTGAAGGTAAAACTATTTTCGTTGCAGGTAAAGTACCTCTCCCATTCATAGTACGTCAAAATATTACTAAAGAAAGTTATTTAGAATGAAAATCTATGGCTGTATGCAAATTGTTAAAACAATCGGCCTACTTTGATGAAATCATTCAAATTAATTGTTTTTCGATATTGTTATTCTTTTATTTTGAATAAATATAATCCAAACGTAATGATTGGGGCTCTACTAAGCCGCCTCCTAAATTTGCACATTTTTCAATCCGATTTCGAAATTCCCGAAAAGCTGCCTGCACATGTTCTAGCATAGAAATTGATCGAACTGCTTGTGTTATTCTATTTTTTAATATTTCGGTATCATTTGGAATAGCTTCCTGGTAAAGTATTTGTTTTACTCTTCCCCAAACAAAAAAGTCCATTATTGTTCGATCGGGGGATCTAGCCGGCCAAGATGTTACGCTCATTCTCCCAAACCATCTTTCACCAAACTGATTATTTAGCCAATCAGTAATCATTTGTGTGGAATGAGCAGGGCAGCCGTCCTGTTGAGAGAAGTGCGACTGTCGAATATTTAAAGGAAGTTCGTCAACAAATCTTTCCAGAATTTGTGGATAAGTTTGCTGATTTAATCGTCCTTCAATAAAGTAAGGTCCAATGATTCCCTGCTCGTATGACACGCCACACCAAACATTCACTTTTCTAAAATACTGCCTTCTTGCATTTATTATGTAATGTGGGTTATTTCTGCTCCAATATCGGCAGTTTTGGGGTGATGAACACCATTTGTGGTAAAAGTACATTCGTCAGAAAAAATGATTAACTTATGTAAGTTTCTGTTGTCTAACATTAGTTCTCCCAAAGATAAACAGAACAGTAATCGCCGTGCCTCGTCACCTTCTTCTAAAGTATGGCATAATTTGGCTTTGTATGGATATATTCTATTTGCTTTATAAATTCTTTGCAAATGTGATTTACTTATGTTCATATTTATGCTACGGTCTCTTAAAGAGATCGTGGGAGCTTCATCTATTGAATTTAAGGCAACAAAAGTACCTGCATCATTTTCATTGTACGTTTTCTTGTCTTTCTTCTTATAGGAAACACTCCCTGTTGTGAGGAATCTCTTTATTAAACGCCAAACAGTACTTTTGTTAATTGCCGCATTTTGATATTTTGTACGAAATAAAGCAATAATCGTATTTAGGGATTTGTTGCCGGTTCCATAACACTGAATCACAAAAATTCATTCTTCTAAGGTTCACATTGTTTATATGCATAAAACAGTTTAGAGAGCAGATTATGAATGATAAACTATTATTTGACAGACAAGTTTCACAGATTACTATCGTTAGGGAAACAATATTGTTATTCCATGGCACCATTAGAAATAAATGAATTAGTATGGGATTTCATAAAACATGGATGGCCAATCATTCTAAAAATTTACATACTTACGGCGAAAGCTTTTCATTCTGAAAAAGTAACATTTTGGCTTATTATGAACGGGACTAGGAAGGAATATTGTTGATTGATTATAAAGATAAAGGTGTTTCTATAACCGGAGAATATTACGCTTCAATATTAGGGCGACTAAAAGAAGCCATTAAAGAGAAAAGACGGGGAAAATTGACGAAAGGTGTGCTGCTTTTGCACGACAACGCGCCCGTCCACAAGAGCCACGTTGCGTTAGCTGCCCTGCATAAGGCGGGCTTCGAAATTGTGAATCACCCACCCTACAGCCCAGACGTGGCCCCGAGTAATTATTACCTGTTTCCGAAAATGAAAAAAGAGCTGCGAGGTAAAAAATTTACTGCCGATGATGAAGTCAAGGAGGCAGTTTCGGCGTATTTTGCAGATAAAGAGAAATAATTTTTTTATGAGGGTATAAATAAATTAATTGAAAGATGTGAAAAATGTATCCGTCTTGCAGGTGAATATATTGAAAAAGAAAAATAATTTGGTTTTTTTATTTCCACCGCTTATCCCCCATTCCGCGAATATAAAAACGCTCCCTGGTAAGACAAGAAGATAAGCCTGTATTTATTGAAAGAAAACAGTTGATTTAAAAATTATTTTGGTCACGATTAAGTTGACGTGTCGACAAACCTAAAACTGGTGGAAATGGTAGTTCGAATGATGCGACGTGCTTTCAGCAACTTCACCGTATTTTCACAAATTACTAATTAGGGTTACTGGTCTCCATGGCCTTGTGAGTACCTCCGCGGTTTGGAGCAATATTTTAACAATACAATTTTGTCTTTTGTTCTTGTTAAGCTGTGTGTTCAGTATGTCTGTGTATATCTCAGTTTAGCGATAGGATATTATTTAAGTTTTCCTTTTTGGGCGGCCGAATTGAAAAGCAGAATTATTTGAATTCGGCCATTTGTTGCATCACTTGCAGATGTTCACTTTTCTGTCTTATGCTGATAGCAATTTTAGTTGTGCATTTGGTGTAACAATAAAGAAATTATTATTATTATTATTATTATTACATCTCGTTGTCCAACATCAGCATTTTTTACTATCTCAAATTTTGCAATAGCTTGAGCTTGATTATTTGACCTGGATGTTGGAGCTTCAAGAGAAGCATAATATCACTTATCTAACACATGAGGGAGTAGATTTTAAAATGTAATTTATTTTCTTTCAATAGAATTAGAACCTGGGCTCTAATTTATAGCTAATTATTGTACTTTCCGTTTAGTTAAGTCAGTGATGAATACTGCTTTCTGTTCCGGAAAATTACCAGCGTCGCAATACTTGATTTATACAGGTACTTATCGTTAATTCGACTTTAAATTGTAATGACGTATGTGTTTTGTTCCGATTGATCTCGTTCCCATTTTCCCCCGAACCGATATAAATAATGTTATTTCCTCACCTCGCCAATAACTCATACTAAACATCTCGAGGCGCTGTCTCATATATTATTTGCTCTTTCGTGCACGCTCAAAAAAACAATTAGATTATTCATCGGATTCTATTTCAATGCACCGCCGTTGTGAAGTCGGCCAAGTGTATTTTTCCCCCTCTGGTGGCAACGTTGTGCTCGCTTTGATAAATGCCCAGCACGTGTACACGCAGCGGCCTCTTGATGTTGCTTGTACGTCTTCTCGCCGTTAGGACATTGTAAATAAATTAGAAATTGTGTCTCCTATTTTGATTCCTTTTTTATTTGTATTGCTTCGCCGTGGAAACGCAATTGCTTCGGATGGTTTTAATTTCCTGATTCGAAACGAAAGGTCAACTACTCAGCGAGTTCAAAACCGTTGCCAAAGTCTGCCCAGCGTTGTATGAAGGAAAAAATCGCCTGGCACAATATAAATAGTGTGAGTCATGCGAAATTAGAAAATTTACTTGGAAAAACAACGTTTGCTTGTTTATTGGCAATCTTTTCTTCGGTGCAGCCGCATAAAGTAGTATCAGATGTTGAAATATTATGAAAGGCTGAGGAATTCCAATTCCAGACAAAAAAAAAGTATATAGGTCGACTAACTCGAGCGCAACAAAGAAGTACAATAGCGCTAAGCAATATTGTGTAAATGGACGTTTCAATTACCTCATTTATGTAAATTGAATTCATAAATTATCATATATGTAACTACATATCCGAACTTCGTTGTGTTCATGTTATTTTGACCTTTATCAAAATCACAACAGAATAGGTAATTACTCTAGATTAATGTTATGAATGAAAATAACAAAAGTTGTAATTTGTAAGGAGGAGCGTGTAGGAGTAGAAAAGTTGCTTTAACAAACTGAGATTGACAAGGTAATTTAAGTTTCGACTTTGGAAATTAAATTAAAACCGACACAAGGAGGTTTTTGTCGAAAATTATACACTTCCACGTTTATTAAAACCGGAAATCGTCTATGTAGATTGAAAAATGAATTGAATCTTGCAAAAATTTATCGAACCGTATAATGAACAGTAAACGTGTGGAACTGTATAATAGCTCGGTGGAAATTAAGCTCGCGTGCATAACCTACAATTATTTTGTTATTATCATTAGCGTTATGACTCGTAATTAAACAGACGTAGATATGTTGTTAATTTAGTTACTTCCTCTTTACAACTATTTTTTACACGGATGCTGGGAGAGCTTCATTTGATTCATTTGAGGAGCTAGATAGCAAACTCGTTGTTGCTTGGATTGACTCTGCTTCATTCGTATCTCTTATACAGGTTGAATTGCAAATCCGTATGCAGGGATCAACGGTTTTAAAAACCAGGCTAAAATTTTTAGAGGTGGCGAATCGGGTGGGCGTTTCAGTAGCGTCCAACTCAACTGACTGATTTTTTCGAGTGTAACATTTGCTTTATAGCTTGTAGAAATTTGACTTTACGACGCTTCCTAGCTGGAATCATGGCATTCACCACATCAAGAAGGTTCGTGTGGTATGTTTTGTTGGAAGATTGAGCCGATTTGAGATAGTCAATACGCCTGATCCCATCTTTATTCCAGAACACAGAAGCAATGATCTGTTATTTTGATACGCTTCGACTTATGGCGGTGGCTGTTGAAGAAGCTGCCATTCGGAAACTGAATTTCGGCTCTGTAGTGGTTTGCAGTAGACCCAAGTCTCATCAATTGATTCAATAAATCATCCCATTCGACACCACTTATTTGCTGACTAGACAGTAGCTTGGGCACCTAATATTTTTTACAATTAAAAATTCGTCTGAACGAAAGTAAGATGCTCTTCTTTTTCTTCATCCTCCTCAACATCATAAGTATTTCAATTCCATTGTTAATATTAACAGCAAAAAATTGTACAAATGAATTATTTCTAATTTGACCTACACAATAACCACTGATAAAATTATGTCGCTCAAGAATTAAAAAAAAAACAAAAATATTATTGTAAAGAGAAAAAAATTCTCTATCGAATGGTAGGGCGTAGCTAAAAAAACAATTGAAGAAAAAAATCAAATATTCTCAAATGTAGATAAAAATATCCTAACAAACTTTTATATTGAACATAATTCTCTAAAACGAATATTAACGACAATAAATCGCCATCTCCATACCTATAACTAACCCTGAATATATCCGATAGCTAGAAAGTGCTTACAAGTCCTGAATTTGGTGTAAGCCCTTCTCTCCTAAAACTACTTGACTCTTATTTAGTCAGGAGATGTAATTATGTCCATTACAATGGTCACAAATCTTTCTGTTATTTGCCATCTTCAGGTGTTCCACAGGGTTCCAGCTTGGGCCCTCTACTCTTTGTTCTGTAAGTAAACGATCTGCTAGAAGATTTATCCTGCCCTGTACTTGCATATGCTGATGATCTTAAAATTTATGGGTCCATTACAAGTTGGAATGATGTACTGAAGTTGCAAGAGAATATCGAAAACATTATCGCTGGTGTGCGAAGTATAGATTAAGCTTGAATATTGACAAATGCTGCTTCGTTTCTTACACTCGGAAACATAACCCCACTATATCTATCTATGCAATCAACGGTAATCCACTGACGAAACTAGACATGTTTAAAGACCTTGGAGTACTTTTTGATTCGACTTTGAGTTTCGCCCCACATATTGCTAATCTTTCCTTATCGGCGTCAAGAACATTGGGTTTCATTATACGTTCCTCGCGCTTTTTTCGAAGTGACCAATTACTAAGAACCCTATTCTTCACCTTTGTTACTACCAAACTGGAATATGCCTCGCAAGTCTGGTCACCTCACTATATACAGTAGAACCTCGATTATCGAGGTCGAACCTTTGCCGGATAATCGAAAGCACGGATAATGCAAAAATCTCACTTTTAATTCTTTAATAATTTATTTAAACAAATACATATGTACGTATGTCAAAAGAACAAAAGAAACGTGATTGAACATGTAACAAAAAATAAAAGTTTTAATATTTATACATATGCAATATGTACCTACTACATACATATTACATATTACATTGTTTGTTTTTGGGCGTCGTAAATTCTGCCTCTTATAATTTCCTTAATTTTTCTAACTTGAAGCACATGAATAACATCAGTTTCAGGCTGTTCTTCGAAATAATTGACAAGTATATTTACTGCATCTCCTGCTTCTCGTCATCACTACTTTCGTCAGAACTTTCTTCAGAGGTCTGCCTTAGATAATCTTCATCCATAATCTGATACCCTTTTTCTTGGTGATCACATTCTATCCATTCATTTATTTTTTCGATGTCTACTTCTTCCAAGTCTTCAATTTGTGAGGCTATAGATGTTATATGTTCGATTGATAACTCACCTTCATTTAAGCAATTATCATCTTCAGTACCTTCTTCAAATGGTGTATCGTTTAAGCTCATTATTTTATAAAATGCTGTTTTTAATGTTAGTCTCTTTCACTTCGCTCCAAATGCGAGCTACAGCATAAATTGCTTCTTTCACATTCATACGTTTCCAAAATCTCATGAGGTCACTTTGTCCCAACAATTGAAGCATAAGGTCTTTCCTATAAAGCCTTTTCATGGTCTCTATAACAACCTGGTCCATTGGCTGGCAATAGATGTCACATTCGGAGGAAAATATGCCGCGAATATGTTTCCATCTGCTGACTTTAGTTGCTCTCCATCAGGATGCGATGGAGCATTATCCAGTACAGCCTTGGGCGGAAGATTATTTTCTTGCAGAAAAGTTTTAACTTGTGGTATAAATTTCTCGGAAAACCACTTATTAAAAATCGCTCGATCCATTCAAGCACCTTTTTGATTATAATAATCAACTGGCAGTGTTTTTACATTTTTAAAAGCCCTCGGATTTTTTGATTTTCCAATGACAGCTAACCTACGCTTATGGGTTCCTAATGCATTAGCACAGCATAGCACTGTTAAACGGTCTTTGCTTACCTTAAAACCTAATTAAAAAGTTATTAAAAAAAACAGTACAAAAATATGTAAAGCTAGCCTGGTGCATTAGTTTCTGAGCCTGCAGCAAGTGTTCTTTTCGGCATTGCTTTCTAATAGAGTACTGTCAGCTTTAGCTACAAAGCGGTTTTCTTCTTCACAATGTCGCGAACCGTTTGTTTTCCAATGTTATATGTTTTAGCCAATGCTGCAACGCTTTTGTTTTTTTTCAAAATGTTTTAAAATTTCCATTTTTTGTTCTATAGTTAAAACATTGCGTTTACGCTTTTCGTTAGCACCGGTACGCTGCATTTTGTGCATTTGTTTACGATCAACTAATGAGCCGGTCGATAGATGACGAAAAACAGTACATACATACTAAACACATAAATTGGGGATTCCCCAAGACGAACGTCTGCACGGGTTCACGCGCCAGCCTCTGGTCGACAGCCACGGATAATCCGCGCCCCGGATAAAGCGCGCACGGATAATCGGGGTTCTACTGTATATCTTCAGCTCTCCATTGAGAAGATACAGCGTCGCTTCCTTAAATACCTATCATTCAAGGCCGATGGAGTGTATCCAGGACGAGGAATAGACTATACTTCACTTCTGATTAGGCATAATATGACATCTCTGGGACGTCGCCGTGAATGTCAAGGAGCTCGATTTATATGGAAGCTGGTCCATGGATGTATTGATAGCCCACCTCTACTTGCTTCCCTTAATTTTCGTACTTTTAACTAATCCTGTATATATTCGTATATTTATATCTATTGAGCTATCTTATAAAGTAATGAAGAGTCAGTTTCTATGATTGGATCATCAATTTTGAAATTTTAATTTTAAATTAATCTTTGGCGTACAAAGCATTGTTACTATAACATGCAACTTGTCACTGACGCTGCTTAAGAAAGTTCGTAATAGAGCACTGTTTCAACCTGTTCATTCGTTTTTTTAGCTGCAATATCTAGCCATCACTCATTTATCAATAAAAGATCACGTACATTGCACACCGCTTCAAGCGCATTTAATCCTTCTTCTTCTATATCACCCGCGATTTCTTCTCCAGAATTGTCGAGATGATCGATTTCATCGTCAGTAAGTTCGTGATCACAATCGTCACCATGAATCCATTCTTCAGTATTATATTTGTCGACGTCCTCACAAGTAGGGATTTGCTCCATGATGCTATGCAGATCCACATCATCTGCAATTTCATCACTTTGATTAGTAGAAGACATAATTTTTCTCCATGACTTCTCCAGCGTGAGCCTTCGGACAGCATCCCAAGCTTGAGTTGACCAGCAAATTATGCTTTTCATATTTATTGCAAGCAAACACTCTTTGAGGGTACTTCCGGCGGTGCATTTCTCTAGAATCTCTTGCAGTAAAAGACATTAGAATGTCTCGAGTACGCCTTGATCCATTGGTTGCCCAATGGAGGTCATATTTGGTCGAAAAAATTTGACGGTGATGTTTTTACTTCTAAGAATCGACTCGTTTGAATGCGATGGAGCACTCTTTTGATGCGCGTAATACACTGGCAAGGCTTCAAGTTTGATGTGCTTAATCGCTTTGGACTTAGCCGATTTCCCGTCTTCTTGTACCCTGGAGTCACCGCTTTTTCCCGTGAAGCCAATGTCTTAAAATTTAAGCCAGTCTCATTGCAGTTCTAAATTTGATTTCGCGAGTATCCTTCTTCGAATTCTTCCTTAAACTGACAGTTTTTCGCCACAGGTGACGAATATCGTGTCGTTTCTTCCATTTATGCAGCCAATAGCAATTCGTTGTAAGAGTCTCACTTCCATTAGGAAACTGTTTCGCAAGTATCATAGCCTTTGGCTGTAATATGGGGATCGTGAAGGATAGAAAGAAAAAGAAAGGTCGTTTCGGGTAAAAATGCACTGTATGGTATTGAAGTACTCAACTGATACTGGCAATCCCTTTTCTTTCATTTGAGTAAACCATAGAAATAAACCTTTGTCAACTTTATTAAACTCTGCTGGTTTCATCATTTTACGACTTGTCATTGCGTTGCCGGATATTGTCGCGAATTGTTCTAGACGAGATCGACTTTGACGCCAATCTATCTACATATATATCTAATCTTCTTAGTGCTTCCAACTTCTTCTCCACACTCTCACTACGACTTTTTTTCCTTTTTTGTGACATGACAATGTTCATTCATTAGTTGTAATTTTTTAAGTGTTATGAATGAAAAAAGACGTAGTATCCAAAGAAGATTCCAAAGACGCCCTCCTTATTAGAGTCTGAGGATATGCTTGAAAATATCTGAGAATGATAATTTGATTATCTTCCCCCTTGCACGAGCAGTAAACTGCTGGGGTTTGTCCGCTCTCAGAGCTCCCCATCCAGTCTAAGAGCTTTATTAAACTGCAATAACTGTGATGGTTTTATAGAAGCTATTTCTTCTTCGTTTATGACGTCTTTGCCGAGATTATTGGCTCGACACCATCGCTATTTTGTTTCAAACTTATCCTTGTCATGTGTTCTTGAAATGACTCTGAGCCTCTCTAAAAATCCTCTAATACGGGCTGTATTAATCAGTAATTTCTGTTTTTAATCAAAAATTATTTTTCCTTAATTTTGTACTAAAGATATTACGTTTTCCGAAACTAACACCAACTCTTACATGTCCATAACTGTTATTTAAAAATTTGAATAATTCTAACAGTAGTTTTTTTTTTTAGCTAAATAACAAAACATCGCAAGACTCTAATACGTACGTAGTTTAATCGTGGGCGTCTATTTTATTAACAATAAAACAAATTTAGATTTGTAGTATGTAGTTATATAAATAAATAATACACGAAGTTATTACATCTTAAAATTTCTGCACGTTTTAAACGTCTCAAAACTAATCCGATTTTTATTTATTTTGCAGGCGATGACGACGATGTTAATCCGTTGAAACTCGTTGCAACATCCGAAGAGGACGCAATCACAGTTATAAACCAGGAAGAATTTTCATTGTTTGGAAACCTCGAACCACGTGTTAATTAATCCACATATAGATACCATCATCGGAACCTAATGAATCATTGTTTCCCCTACTGCTTCAACATTTAAACATTACTATAACACAATACTACTTACGATGACAAACACGCAATTTAAATAATAATGCCAAGTTCAGAGACAATGACTGAGTCTCGATCGAACTCATTCATAGTGAATGGACGTGGTCGTGGACCGTTAGAAAGATTCGAACAGCGTTAGAGAGGTTAGAAATTTAGGCGCGAATCGATATTCAGTGGTTAAATTACGCGAGCGTGTGTGTGTGACTTTTAATTTAATTGGAAAAAAATGATCGTGATCCTCGCTTATTAGGATTATAAATAGGATATTAACGATATTAATCCGGTGAAGATGCCATCGAAGAAGCAGTATGATCTGGTGCAGAACGACGATTACGATACTAGGATACCGTTGCATCCCGAGGAAGCTTTTCACCACGGGATTACATTCCAAGCTAAGGTAGGGCGCCAAAAATTATTTCGTAATAGAAACAACGTTTACGACGCTTATAAAATGTTCTGGAGCGAGTCATGTTATGTCGGTGTTCCCGATTTATTTGTGTATTTTTTTTTTCTGGTAGTGAACGTAAATTATAACAACACATTATGGTGTGAATTACGATTTTTAAGATCTGCAGATGTATAAGTTATGTTTTGACGTCATTACTATAACTCAAAATCCAGAATAGTATCGTTTATTCTGCCGTGTTTCCTTGTAAAAAGTTGTATTATTAGTTAATAGGTAGATTTAAATAAAAAAAAACGGAAAAAAAATGCGACAGAATTTAATATTTTTTTCCGGAGAAATTTTGGCATAGCTGTATGCAATATATTTTCTCTGTTTCTAGGAAAGTATCTCCAATGAATCATACCAACTAACTAAACGAACAATATCTAAAATTAAGCGGATTGTTCGCAAATATTGACAGTTATGTTTACCAGAGATCAATTAATAAGCCTTAAGCAATTTCTACGGACTATGTTTACACTTCGGATAGTTCGAGAGTCTAACACGATAAAAATAACTTTCTGTAATGAATATGAATCAATATAACATCCGTTTCCGTATTATACTTACGTATGTTGTTACGTGCAACGGTTACTCAGAACTGCTATTACATTTCAAACTAATTACCTTTCATTCAAGCTGGAATATAAAAGATATGATTTCAAGAAGTAACACCAACGCTACAACCTTCAATTAACCTTATATTCGGTCATTTCCCGAATTAATTAATTAACTGTTGTGGTGTTGGTGTTACTTGCTGTGGTTTTCTACCCTTTGTTGTGCAGAGTTTTTTCTCCTTCTTTGTTTTTTACTATAGACAAAAAAAATGCAACCCTTATCTAACACTCTACTGTAGCTTTCTTAGAAGCACTTTCCATTTGAGGTGAGGTATTGTGAAACATCGAAGAATCCTTGATTATAGAGTCTCGGGATTCAGAAGGGTAGGGGAGACCGGGACTAGATTGGACACTTTTTTTCAAAAATCGAAAATACCTATTATTTGTTAAATGAAAAGAAAAAAAAGAACCAAATATATGCATGATGGCGATAGAGGAATCGCACAACATCTCTATTATTTATAGTAAAATTTGTAGAACATTTTCGAAGTTAATTAACATTTTATCAAGGTATGCTCTTCGTCCACTTTGACCCCAGGCTGGGGCTAGAGTGGACAAACGCGATATTTCACTGGGGCTGAAGTGGACATTTTTTTTTTTTTAATGTGGTGGATGCTTAGTTGCAGTGACTCCGTAAACTGTATCGCTTGCCTGGCTATCACTGCAACTCTAGCGGTGTAGTTTGGTGTGTATAAATTGTGTTTAAATGGCTTTGTGACAGCATCATATCGCCTTTTATGATGCCGCGCTGTTTATCACTTTGCTCCCAACAGCGAATGGCGAGTCGATCCTGGATTAAACTCTCTGAAAAAATGTCACCGTCCCTCCGGAGAATTGAACCCCGGCGCCTATCGTCCTCTCACAATAATAGTCAGCCGCCTAACCACTGCGGCCATCGACCCGACATCGACATCATAACAATATTATACAAATAAGTTTTTTTATTGCGCAATACACGTTAAATCCATCTAAACTAACATAAAGTGGAAAATTCTGCTCTGTCTTTGAGTGTTCGATGCTCTTGGCGCTGACAGTATTGACACAATGTCTTTTCGATCTACCTGCGATATGTCTGGCACATCAGGAAACTGAAACTTGTCTCCTTTCTTTCGTAGAAAATTCACAGTGAACTCATCTCTCTGGAATACGTGTTCGACAAGTCCATCGTAGTACTTGAAGGTTTTCCTTGTAGCAAAGCGTACTAATAGAAAAGCTCCAACTTTCTCATCATCGGTTATTTGTCCTATGCTGTTGAAGTAATCCTCCTCTTTATCTTCAAACAAGCTTTCATCTTCTGATTCTAAAACCATATTTGTATCCGATTCAGTGTCTGAAGCTTCAGTTTCGGCTCTATTGCGAAAAGTGCTTTCTTTGCGACTCTAGCAGCTTGGAGTTTAGCACTTTTTCTTTGGGATTTTCTTGCGATTCTAGTTCTTCCTTTACAAGAGTGCTTGTGTAGACGATGGATTTTTTTTGTCTTCGTGAACTTTTGGTTCTTTGTGCTTTTTGCAATGGTTGACAGGTCTCTGGGGTGATTATGCTTCTGGTTGCTGTAAGTGTCTTTTCTGCTGTAGGTATCACGGAAGCTGTTTGACTAAGCTGTAGCTGCTGTCTCAGGATAATCGTTGCCTTTGGTGATGCTGTTTTTGGTGTTTGATCCAACTGTTGCCCGCTGGAGAGACCTAGCTGCGGTTCTTCAAGATTGACTGATATCTGAGACATTGTTGAGGAATATTGTTGGTCAGTTACTTCTGATGTAGCGGGAAGGGGTTGATCTGTTACTTTCGATGGCTGGAACGCATCTTCACCCAGTGCTAGTTGATCCAATGGCCACAATCCAGGAGTAAAAAATCCTGACAAAATATTTTTTGCAGTAAAGGCTGACAAATAGGCTTGAGCAATTTCGGCAATAGTGATTGGCCTTTCAGGGTATGTTCGCATCCAATCGCCACTTTCATATATCCTTTGAAGGGACCGAACACTGCTATGTCAAGTGGCTGCATACGATGCGAGCAACGGGGAGGGAATGATAGCAGACTAATTCCGGATACTCTGGCGAAATTTATTTCTTCGAGACTTATGTATATGGCTTGAATGGTTGTCCGTCAGAATCAACAATCGCCGATCAGTTGAACAAGCAAGATGCACCTTAATATGATCCAGGACTTTTAAAAACAGTTCACTAGTCATATAACCCGATTTATGAGCCAGTCCGAGGTGCACCATCTGTGAATTTGTCTTTCATATGTTCGCGGGGGAATACAAAAACTAGTGGGATTGTCACTCCTGAGGCAGATATAATGGCACACATTGTTACATTTACCCTTTCTTGGGAAACAACAGCACCAACTTGCTTTTTACCCTTAGGAGCTATTATTTTCGGATGCTGCATAACCGTGGAAATGCCGGTTTCATCTAGGTTTATAATTCTTTCTGGGGTAAATTTATATTTATCAAGAATTTTCACATAATTGTCGAAAAACTGACCAACAACAACGAGGATCCAGTCCTCACCTGCCATTTTATTAACATCCCAAACAGCTGGATAGTTTGTTTTTCGTAGACACGTGGTATACTGGAAGGCCAACTCACGACTTTGTCTATATGTCAGTCCGTAGTGTAAATTAGATGCTTTCATAAAATAATCAACAAGCAGCTTCTCCTCCCCATCACTGAACACTTGTCTTACTTGGTATTTGTTTCCACCTTTATTGGCAATAGTCACATAATCTTCATCTTCGGATTGGCCCGAGTCGTCTCTGTTGGAAATTTGGGAAGACCCGGTCATGTTCTTTGTTTGCTTATGTAGCATTGACTTTTTAAGGCCATGCCTTTCCGCAGTTTTCCTTAGACTGCCTCCTTTCATTACTTCTGCAACTGCTGCTGCCACTGTCGCTTCGTCTATCAGTCAGTTTTGGGTCAGTTTTGCGAATGTTGGTACGAACCATCTAGAAAGAAATAGGTACAATTAAGTACAATGTTTAAAGCCTGTTTTTCAATACTTAAACCATATTTAATTTAAACACCGAGACCTTAAATTTGACTGAAACTCATATGGGGCCAGTGTGGACACCGTCCACTCTAGCCCCTGTAACTGTACATTTTACATTTAGATTCTGATTTTTTTATTTCAGTGTTAGATAAGCAATAAACTAATTGTCAGTGATTAATATGAATGTCAATGACTCAAAAGCCATCAACATCCGTTTTAAAACAATAACTTACCTTTATAATACAGCAGTACTATCACTTGATAAAACATAACCATCAATTGTCGATAATTGCATAAACATTAATTGCGCCAATATGAAATACAACAGGTTTACCAATCTTGATAGGATGAAAATACACTTCAGAACATAACTTGTCACTTAGTGGCGCGCAATTCAAATGGTATTTGAGGGAAAAAATAGCCCTGTCCACTCTAACCCCTTGTCCACACTAGCCCCGGTCTCCCCTACCTGAAAATGCGATTGTGATCTTGTGGCACAAATTCCGATTTGCTATCGTGTTATGACTAATATGTGAGAGCCACTTGTATTTTTTTTAATGAAACAGCCTGAGGTCTGCGAAGTTGGCACCACAAAGTGGTCAAAAATCGACAAAAATGCTAGAAAGGATTGACCATTTATTGACCACTATTGACCATCAGCGATTTCGATTGATCACCTTTTGTTTAGGCTACAGCCGCTATACCCATATTTTGGGGTCTAATGGCGAAAATGCTAAAATTAGCCAATATAGACATTTTGTTCATCGGATACGATTGACCATCGTTTGACCATGTTTGACCACCCTTCACATTTTCAAAATTTTCAAAAAAAATTTGTTTCGAATTTTTTTTTTACTGCAAACTCTAAAATTTTGTTGCAGTATAGGATTGACCAACGTTTGACCATGATTGACCACCAAATAATTTTTTTGAAAACTTAAAAATATTCGAGAAAAACGAAGAAAACAAGTTCATATCTCCAATGAAATGACATCAAACCCAGATAATGTCATAACCTCTTACGTCGCATTTTTCACAAGTTTCGAGAGGTGGTCAAACGCTGAAATTAATAGAACTTATTGTCTCGTGTCTCTAGACCACAGAAAACTGAAAATTATCGTTTGACCACCCTCTGATTAAATTTTATCCGATCTTAAAGTTACGTATAACAGTTTCAAAGTTTTTCGCATTTTTCAAGTTCTATTAATTTCAGCGTTTGACCACCTCTCAAAATTTGTGAAAAATGCGAAAAACTTTGAAACTGTTATACGTAACTTTAAGATCGGATCAAATTTAATCAGAGGGTGGTCAAACGATAATTTTCAGTTTTATGTGGTCTAGAGGCACGAGACATTAAGTTCTATTATTTTCAGCGTTTGACCACCTCTCGAAACTTGTGAAAAATGCGGCGCAAGAGGTTATGACATTATCTGGGTTAGATGTCATTTCATTGGAGATATGAATTTGTTTTTTTCGTTTTTCTCGAATATTTTTAAGTTTTCAAAAAAATTATTTGGTGGTCAATCATGGTCAAACGTTGGTCAATCCTATGCTGCAACAAAATTTCATAGTTTGCAGTAAAAAAAAAATTCGAAAAAAAATTTTTTTTGAAAATTTTGAAAATGTGAAGGGTGGTCAAACATGGTCAAACGATGGTCAATCGTATCCGATGAACAAAATGTCTATATTGGCTAATTTTAGCATTTTCACCATTAGACCCCAAAATATGGGTATAGCGGCTGTAGCCTAAACAAAAGGTGGTCAATCGAAATCGCTGATGGTCAATAGTGGTCAATAAATGGTCAATCCTTTCTAGCATTTTTGCCGATTTTTGACCACTTTGTGGTGCCAACTTCACGGACCTAACAGCCTGCTAATTCAGGTCCGAGAAGTTGGCACCACAAAATGGTCAAAAATCCACATAAAAGACAGGAAGAATTGAGCATTTATTGACCACAAACTTTGAGAGGCAGTCAAACGTTGTAGATGATACGATTTGTTGTCCTGTATCTTTAAACTACAAAAAATCGAAAATCATCGGTTGACCACTCACCTGTTCATTTTTATCCGACCTTGAAGTTACAGTCTCTTGCCATATTAATGATTCCACCACGTAAATTTCAATAATTTCGCAGTAATAATTACAGCTTACAGGATCTTTCGTAATTTTAATTGTTTTTTCCTCATAACTTGAGATCAGCGAGGCTTTCTTGTTGGTCGATGTGATTTCAACTTCGATTCTGCTAATAGTCTACTGAAAATTCGATGTAAAATATTTATATCAAAAGTTTGTGCATCTCGGTATAGTTCCCTAAATGCCTTCTATCTATTCCTTTCCACAATAGCAACTAATCATCTTTCATCCCTTTCGTTGGGCGTGTAACAACAGGATGAAAATTTACGTTACAACCATAATTCGTGATTTGATCAATTTACCATTTTTTGCCGAGTAAGATAACAGCACTAAATTTGCAGATTTTTTGTATGTACTCAATCTCGTCTTATACCCTTCCAAAAATGCGGTTATATGTTTTCTATTTGGTGGTAACATTTATATGGCAAGACACTGTACATCTACCAGGATTTTCAAAGTTCATCTCACTCGGAACTCTTTCAGAGATGGTCAAACGCTGAAAATGGTGCGGTTTATTGTCGTGTGTCTTTAAACCTCAAAAAAAAGATTATCATTTAAGTTTCAAAGTTTATCGCTCCTTTCACAAACCTTGAGAGAGGCAGAATTTTTTTTGTGCTCAAGGTACCACAAAAAATTAAGCCGTAGGTACCATTTTTATATAAGATAGGATCGGATAACATTTAACCGGTGGGTTGTCAAACGAAGGTTTGTGGTTTGCTGTGATTGAGAGTCCTGATTTGGATAGTTGTGATATTTTGTGCGTTTGACCTTGATTCATTAACAATATTACAGCGGAACCTCGCATAACGAGCACAATGCGTTCAAAGGTCTTACTCGTAATGCGAAACAATATTTGACGCATAAATTCATACAAAAATACGATAATGCGTTCCATGCAGAAAAGAATATGGATTTTTTATGTACAACATTTATTCATATAAATGTAGTAACAAAGTATACAGCGTGTTCAAATTAAAGTCGGCACTATTGCTAACTTTGTTACTACTAAAGATACGATGTTGGTTAAATGACCAAAGTAGTAGCGTTTTTTCTTCCGCGTACGATGGTAAAATTTTAAAAACAATTGAACTTCGAGTTTTCGAGATATTAAAAAAAAAAACATTTTTTTTAAATGGAATACCCTGTATATTTTTGCACATTTTGAATGAAAATTTAATTTCAAACAAAATCTATTAATACATAGACACCCAAAAATTAACAAATAAATGAACTACAAGCATTTATATGTACCAGTTCAAGTTGATCTGAATATCGTGTAGAGCCAATGAATGTCCGATTATTGGCAAGTAAAAGAAACATTTTATTATCATCTATCATCTAAGGTGAACAAAAAATCGTTGGTGCGTTGATGGTAATCATATTTTAGTTTTTAATCGCTTGCTAATAGTAATAATAAAAACGCAATTTAGCTTTTGCTTCAATTTTATCTTTATTATGACCGTAGACAGAATCGATTTATTCCATTAGTTTTAAATTTATCAGGGATAACAACCACAAAAGATACATAGTATCTGTCAAGGTTACGAGTATTAGTTTAAACATCTTAAGTACACAGCTACTTGAATTTGCTCCAACAATGGCATTTACACATTTAGAAAATAATAATACTAGCTTTACCTTTACGTCCTTATAGTTTCTAAGAGTAGGGTGGTTATGCATTGAATGTTTTGCATTCAGCATTTCCTTTTTTGTTGTTCAAATAAGATTAATAGTGACAATAATAAAGAGCAAAGTGTATTAATTTTTCGATAACTAGTCAATGTCTACATGATTTTCCATTAATGCTTGTATTTCGTTTATTTGTTAATTTTTTGGTGTCTATGTATTAATAGATTTTGTTTATAATTAAATTATCATTTAAAATGTGCAAAAATATACAGGGTATTCCATTTAAAAAAATGTAATTTTCGTTAATATCTCGAAAACGCGAAGTTCAATTATTTTTTAAATTTTATCATCGTATTCGGAAGGAAAAACCCTACTACTTTGCTAATTTAACTGACATCGTAGCATCAATAATAACGAAGTTAGCAATAGTGCCGACTTCAATTTGAACTCCCGGTATATCTATGTACATATGTATATGATTAAATAACCTAAATATTCTGCAAATTGTATTCTAACACGAACCGAGATAATCTGGAATTCAAAATCCATTTGTAGAAAAAAAATATTTGTACTACGTATGTTGTACATACCTAATTCTTTTTTACTAGAAAGCTGTCTAGACGCATTTGTTTTTGTCGACTATTCAAAATTTGTTGAAAATGCGAGATAGCATTATCGTAAAATAAATTTGTAGCGCGCATTGCTACTGCTTTATTAGGATGATGTTTGTTAACATGCAATACAACAGTTTCCCATGCTTTTAGCATTTTTCTTATTGACTGAGAAGATTGTTGCTCCTCTGTTGCCTCCTGCTCTTCCTCTGCTAAATCCTCCACCATTTTGTGTTGTGAAGCAGAATGCAATTCTATAAGCTCTTCGGTAGTTAGCTTTTGGCTGTGCTCTTCAATAAGCTCATCGATATCATTGTTATCCACCTCCAGTCCCATAATCTCGGCTAAAGTTACAATATCGTTTACTATAGGCTCCTCAGGTACCGTTTTAAAACCTTCTGACTCACTGTCTATAACGTTCTCCGGCCAAAGCTTCTTCCAAACTGAAGTAAGGGTTTTCTTAGTTATTCCTTCCCACGCCTTTTCTATCAACTTGAGGCACGCTACAATGTGGAAATGATATTTCCAAAATTCTCTGAGAGTAAAATTGGTCCCTTCAGTCACCTCATCGTTATGCGAGGTTCCACTGTAATTTGTTTTTTTTTCCAGTTTTCAAAAAAAAAAAAATGTTTCTGGTCAAACATGGTCAAACGTCGGTTAATCCTATCCTGCAAGAAAAATGTTGTCCTTGTACTGAAAAAATAATCCTAATAATTTTATTTTGAAAATTTTGAAAATGCAAAAAGTCGTGAAACATGGCGAATCGTATCTGATGAACAAAATGTCTGTATTTCCAGTTTTTAGCACTTTCGAAATTAGACTAAAAAATACGGGTATGGTGGCTGCAGACTAAACAAAAAGTCAATCGATACCGCTCATGGTTAATCCTTTCTATCGTTTTTGTGGATTTTTGATCACTTTCTGGTGCCAACTTCGCTCATAGAGCTATCTGTCAGCCTCTGAAAATGTTTGTTTAATTTTCATTTTGATTCTTCGGTTTAAATTGTGACTTTTTTTTTTTTACTTTTACGTTAGTTCTTACATTACCCTTTTCTTATTTCATCTCATTTTTTACTTCCATTACTTCTTGAATTTTTCTTCTGTCTTCAAACTTGATTCTCATTATCGTCGAAGTGAAGATGTGGGAACTTGGATTACTGAGCTGAACTGGATCTCATCAACCATGACATCTTTGTTGACATCTTTGTTGGAGTCGTTATTTGAAGGAGCTCTTCCAGTTCGTATTCTCCTGAAAACGTGTTGTTTTGGCAGTGATAGTAATTAACCAGTCAGGCCTCTTGAAAGTTTCTATGTGCAAAGTTTAGCTGTGAACAAACACTAAATTTATGTAACAGATTGAAGTCTAGGAGACCTATGTATGTGGTGGTAAGGAAATTATAACAATTCCATTTTAAAATTAGGAAAATTTTGTTGTCTTCAGCAGCATGAGTGAATTCAAGTGTTTTAACTAGATTAAGAACACGTTTGGGCTTTCTTCTGCTAATATAAGACCAGGGTCTTGAATACTTGTCGTTTGTTATTCCATCAACTTCTAAACTAATGTAAAAACGATTAACTTTATTTTTATCAAACTTTACAATTCTTCCTATGGTTTTAGCTTCAGATTTCCTATCACTTACCTTTGTTTTCTGCCATGAATCCAAGCAAATAGTTGTGTTAAAAAGTATTTTAAAAAGCAATTGTAAAATATATTATTAAAAAATATAAAAGTCAGAAATCTATCGCTAATAAACCATCGCGTGGAAGATGCTTTAGCTCGTGAAATTAAAAAAGATCCGCATCTTAGTGTGCCAAAACTGAGAACAATCATAAATAATACTCTTAATAAGCATATTAGTGCAGAAACATGTCGAAGAAGATTAAGAGAACGTGGGTTGCGTGGGAGAGTGGCTAGAAATAAACCATTCATAAATAAAAAAAATTAAACAGAAGCGTTTGAAATTTGCGAAAGAACTCAACCCCCCTTCCCATTTAAGATTTTTGTGGTCTGTTCCACCCTGTCCAAAGGATTGCAGATGAGGGTTTGCGTGTACGACTAATAAATGTCCCCCTCAAAAACAAAGTTGATGTGTCTGAGCATTTTATTTTTATATGACATTAAATGCCCAAAATCAATGCCGTTTCGTTTTCGAATGGCCATCCTGTATTTACTTTATATTTAAAAATGTTGTTTTTGTAAATACAGTTTAGATTTTTTACTGCATGGGAGCCCTTTTATTGCAAGGAAACAAACTAAAGAAACGTTATCTAATATTTCAAAGAAAAACAGCGTAAATATCAAATAATGTTCAATTATACGTGAGGTATGAATACTTCTGTGAGCCACTGTATATGTAGATTTTTATTATTATCATTACTTGCATCTTTACAAAACGGAACCTTAATTGGTTCATTTAAATACACGAATACACTTCCCTTTGTGAGCTTTAGATTCGTTTCATCGTAACAAAGAATAAGCGAATAAGATTCTTTACTTCTTACTCACTACCTACTTATGTAAGCCAAGTGGATTTAAAAGTTTCTTCCCAGGTAGATTAGATATTACCCACAGAGTTTGTGGCCTTTTACACACGCAGGTAAAAGCTTGTTGTGTTCAACTCATCTCTCGTCTAGTGATGGAGTTCGATTTAGGTAGACATACCCGATTTCACCTAATGAAAACACATAAATTTAACGAAACGGTCACATCACATAACAGTCGCCTGGGCATTTCGGTATCCCACGTTTTATATCGTTCTTAATACCTGTCCCGGTTCAAGTATTTATTGCGCCATCTCGAGTTTATTTAGATAAACTGCTTAACGCAATCTCGTTGGATAAAAAAGAATAATACATAGTAGTGGAGTGGTTGGGACAGTGGCCATCTTTTCACGGCAGTATTGCTTCATAAATGTTATTATATTCACTGTTATTATATTATGACCTGATCAAGTTCAATTGTGGCAATTGTTTTTGTACGGAAAAGGTCTCCCCTTATTAAGAATCAAGCTTCTTGTTTTTTTTTTGACCAAATTTGCAAGCAGTTTTTGCTACTTACTCCTTTTATCTACAGCCAACACACCCGGGTGTGTATAGAAGCTTCTATGTAAATTGTTCCTTAGAAATGAAGAACAAAAATTGTTATTATAAATCATAACTTTTTTATTAATTTGAGATTATTTTTTACATTGTATGGAAAAAACAGGAAAAAAATACTATAATTTATCTTGAAAAAGTGGTATTTTAGGGTGCGCATCTATCACATTGAGTGATATCTGCTGAATGTTGAGCACAAACTGGCTTTTTCGCCTTGGTCGTCTTCTAGGACATAGATAACAATTTCCTTCTGCTTGATTCTACCACAAATGTCACGTTCTTCTTGAGGGCGTACAGGCAGATTTTCAAAAGTAGGAGGTACTGGGCAACCCAACATGCTCTCAATTCTACTACGTGAGGGAAAATTTCGCATGATTTGTGCATTTTGTGAACGATTCTGGATTCCAGGCATGGTTAATTGTTCACTCAATTGTTGTAGGATTAGGAACAATCTTCTACGGCTTGTTGATGTCTTCAAACGTGGATTATTTTCCATATAGATCACGAATGCTGCAAATGCAACCACGTCTATAATGTTATAAAAAAAGGCCAAAGGCCATCTCTTCGTTCTTCTCTTCGTTGAATATTCATCAAGGCATTTGTCCATATTGTCAACGCTTCCTTTGCTTCTATTGTAATCGAGTATCATTGTCGGCTTTCTTTTAGGACCTTCAACGTCGGTGGTATAGTGAGGAATGGAAAGAAGCACAACTGATTTATTCTTTCTTGGAACATATGAACACATGCTTATATTGTAGTCTTCAGGCTTTCACGGCCGCTGTTGATGGCTGCTCTTCGGTTCTCGGGTTCTCTGCCGTGTAGAAAAGTTGTGGTACTTGACGTTTCGATCATCTTGTCGTGATCTTCTTCAGAAGTGAAGTGGAGTGGTGTGGTCTTCACTTCACTTCTGAAGAAGATCACGACAAGATGATCGAAACGTCAAGTACCGCAACTTTTCTACACGGCAGAGAACCCGAGAACCGAAGAGCAGCCACATGCTTATATTGTTTCCTAAATCCGAAGATTGATGATTCATCTGCTCTTTCTCTTGGATTATGTTGACAAATTGTAGTCTAACATCAAAGTAGAAGTCAAATTATAAGTAAGTAAAAAAGTTGTCACATACGATGTTTCGTCCACTTAAACGAAACAGATTGCAACACAAATCTTTGACCACACGTTCATCTTGATTCCTTCCTCTTTCTCCAGAAGGCGCCAACCAGTATAGATTTGTCCTTTGATTGGATAAGATATGGATAATGTTGCTCATCAACAGTGACAGTGGCTCCAGCTATATAGTTGTCCTAAAAGTTTCTATTCAACATAAGGAAAATATCAGAGATGGCTGCTGTTTTGTCAATTTGTTTACGTTGCTGGCGTGTATTTTCATTATCAAATCTGATAAAACGACTGATAGCCCGAACACACATGATGCTGATATCAACATTTTGAACGTATGTTGAAGTACTTATTAAGACCTTCTGCTCTACGTGCCAGTCCAGTTTCAGAGCATCTGAGAATATTATGCGACAAAAATCTGCGAGGTTGTGATGGTTGATCTGTCCAAATTGTACCATCCCTAGCTATATAATTATTTGCAGAAGATTCAATTGAATCTACTTCGAATTCTTCATCTGAATCACTTTCATCAGCAGGATCATATTCTAGTAACTGTAATTCCTCTGCATCAGAATCTTCTACATTCACATTATTATCTTCGCCATGGCCCTCTTCATCTGCCAATGAACATTCATAAGTACCTTGCTCATCTTCACTATCAGCTTCCAACGTTTCCTCCATTTTTCGACTTAGCTACTGTTCTCTGCCTTCCAAGCTAAGTAACTGCACTTGCCGGAGAGTTAACTATTCACCGTCAGCCATGATATAATTTATTGTAGTTTTTTGAAGCTGGAAATAAATAAAGAGATAATTGAAAAATTAATAAATACATAAATAATAAGATCGCCTTTTGTTTCCATATGCCACACAACGAATGAATTCAATACCAAACTGCACCACCTCAAAATTGGTATACATAAATAAACCCAAGCTTGCAATATAAGAAATACAAACAAACGCACAAAATGTCTAAAAAAAATATATAATGTGTCCATACATGTATCCATATACATACTACATAATCTCTTTACCTAGAGAAATCCGATATCATAAAAAAGTAGTAATAGACACAAATGTTAAACGCTACAAAATCCCAGTCTCGGACTTATCACAGGTATCCCCAGAATTTAGCAACTTGGAGAAGGCCTGAAAATTGTTTCAATCAAACAGTTTGCTGTACAACTTACAAAGATACTACAAAGAAGATCTTGACTAGGGTTGCCACCTTTTTTCTTTGCAATTGAAGTACATATGTAGGTTATTAAAGGTAAGAAAAAAAAAGTACATAGTATCTTAATAAAGTACAATTTATTTTTTTTATTATTATGTTTAAAAACATATTTTTTATTGCTTTTTGCAGTTTCTATCAAATTAGTATCTCTACTAAACAGTTGCACAGCATCTTTACAGTCTATATTTAAATTAAAGTAAGAATAAGTAATTCATTTTTTATCAAATTCAGAGACGTTTTGTTTCTTTCGTCTCACCATTTGCTATTCATGACAGAAAAAAAACTCTTTCTGTGAATGCTGACGTGGCAGGGATAGACAATAAAAATGAAATTACTTTATACAAGTTTAAAAAATTATCACTATTATTAAATACTTGCTGCCATTTTTGTACAGGGTGGGCAAATAAGCGAGGTAAGCGGTTGTATCTCAGAAACTAATGATCGGAGAGAGTTACGGTAAAAATTTTTATAGGTAAAGTGGACAAGAGAAAATGCTGGAAATTATTTTCAAGTTCCCAAAATGACCGCCAATGGGCGTTTCCACCATCTTGAATTACATAAAGTTACGTTTCTCGCGATTTTCTCCAATGAATATAACAAAAAAGTATTTGCGTTTTAATGTTAACTTACACCCACCTTACCCATCATCTCCAGTCGCCATCAAATAATTATACTTTCAAAATTTTTTGGAAAAAACTGCATATTTATTTTAAATAAAATCAAACCGTTTTATAGCATAGTTTACTTGAATATTTAATCCAACCATGCAAGGTGCATTAAGTTAAGATAATCAATAACTAAAGCGTTCTTTGCTGTAGCCTATTGTTTACCTCCGATGTACTACTAATACAGAAGGTAAAAATAGCTACTTTATCTAGTGACAAGTGGACTACAAGTTAAGAACAAAAATGACATTGTTAGGTAGAACCAAAACTTTTCGGATGATTCATCAAAGCTAAAACATTTGAACTTATGGTGTCCTCAGTGGGAATTTATGATCATATTAAGCACATACTATTCCATCGAAGGTAAGGATCACCATTATTGTCCTTTGTGATGAAATAGTTAAGCAAACATTGCTATACTTGCCGCATTGCCGCAAATAGTATTAAAAGATGATCAGAATCTGATTGTTTGTGTTCAGGCATGCTGCTCGGTGTGGCTAGTTCTGTGGATTTTGGTCGTGATATAGAAATAGATTCAAAGAGTAATTTTGAAATTTGAAATAAAAGCGATGAAGAAACCAATACACAATATCCCAACAATAATAATGCTAAGAAGAAATGTGAAGCAGATTAGAAAGTAAATTTCTTGATGAAATAGAACTCCTGAAATGTGATTTGCATCTTTACAATCCTAAAAATATATTCATAGAAAATCCTTCAATTAATCAGCTGTCAAACAATTGTATATGCTTAGCCGCAAATTGGACAGGACTTCTCTGTGACCATTGATGAAATCAAAAATTTTATTTTCATACTATTAGGAACTTTTGGGTACCAAAAATGACCACAACAACAGATGTATTGTTCTTGCACGAAGATTAAGGACTTGATATCATTTCAAAATGTATGCCAAGACTTCTTGAAAGAAAACACACCCTCACTGTGCAAACAGGACTAAAATTAATCGTAAAATGTTTAAGCTGCGTTTTCCCATGAACCATCTGCGTAAAAGTTTTAGGCAATAAGCATATTTCACAAATTTGTGAGTTGAAAAAGAGTTTTTGCTACAGAAGAGGATACTATTATGCTTTCAACACATACTGTAGCTTCTAGTTCTTCTATCCTATTCCTGCTGAAGCAATTGTAAATGTAATTCCATACAATTTGCATTTTGCATTATATTTGTGTTATTGTGATGACTCGTTGACATTTGAGGTTAGGTTGCGTTCAGACATTGTTGAAAATGAGTGAAAAATCCCAAAGAAATCAAATCAAGTAAAATAAAGTATATTCGTGTACTTTGCTCTCATAAAGTATAGAATACAATTAGGTACCTGAAATAACGTACAATACTTCATTATAAAGTACGGGTGGCAACCCTAATCTTGACCTCGATTGCTCTTCTCCTAGTGTGGTTGTAAGAAGACCTCTTGCTATTGATGATGGTTCGGGCCCTAATTAGCTAGGACACACTTAATCGTTGCGTTGGTTGTTCCGTCCCTCTCTACGGATGGGCTCATCTTCTTCCAGCTTTACTTCCTGTCCGGATGTCCTTCTGGTGGTCTTCAGGTGTTGTCGGATTGGGTCCTTGGAGTCTTCTGGTGGATCTCCCTCGCTGTTGGATATCTGAAATCATAAAACAGAATTAGGTATTGGTGGTGTGTATTACCGTATCACATTCGCAGGAGTGTTTCCGTAGTGGTACGGTGTTTGGTGGGCCCCGTTGATTTTTGCGCGATGGCGCTACTCATCGCCGGGTTGTTGCTCGAGAGACCCTTCCCGAAAAAGCCTCTGTTGAGCTTCCTCACGAACTCGTTCAAGTCCTGGGCGTCTGCTGCTGTTAGTTCTCGGAGGACGACCAGCGAGGTGCGTCTAGGAAGGCGGAATACGAGTCGCAGGACGCGATTTTGTACCCGCTCCAGTGGTGCGATGTGTGATGGAGCCGCCGTGGCCCAGGCTGGGCTGGCTTAGGTTAAGATCGGGCGGATGTGCGTTTTATACAGCATCGCGCCCGTTTTGGGACTAAGTTTGGGGTTACCTAGGATAGGATATAGCTGGTGCAGTCGACTGATGGCCCTGTTCCTAGCTCTGCCTAGATGCTCGGCGAAAGTTAGCTTCCTGTCGAGGATCATTCCCAGGTATTCGATCTTCTCGCCGCAGTCGATTTCCGTCCGTAGAACGGTTATCGTTTGAGGCGAGGGTTGGTGTCTCCGGCTGAAGGCAATAGCTTGCATTTTCCTCGGATTGATCGTAAGACCGCATGTGCTGAAGAATCCCTCGATTCGATCTAACTATGCCCGAGCCAGTTGGGCTGCGATCTCGGGACTCTTCGAGGTGGCCACTATTGTGGTATCATCCACGTAGATGACGTTGAACACTCGACAGTCTGTCGGCTTGGGAATGTCTGCGACGTAGATGCTGAACAGCGCCGGTCCTCATTAATACCTCAATTGTTTGTTTTCTAAGATCGAAATACATAAATGATTGCGGTGCCTACAATTGCAGCAGTATTCGGCTACAGTGTTGCCAAATGTACACTACCGCTCATAATAGTATGGACACTTCTTAAAACATGCGAAATTTGAAGTTTAATTGTCAAATTTAAACAAACCGATAATATGAAAAATAGATTTATTATTTTGAGACTTATTCTACGCGTATATAAATCATACAAAATAAAATAAACATTAGGAACATAAATTAAATTAAACTTTCTTCTCGTCAAAAAATCCTCCTTTAGTTTTCACGACTGCTCGCACAATTCGCGGCATCCTTTCTATTAATTTTCTCAATGTCTCTTGAGAAATATTGTTCCACTCCCTTTGTAATGCCGTCCAGAGTTGGTTTTTTGAGGTTGGACATTCTCCTCTGATACGTCTGTCCAGTTCGTCCCATAGAAGTTCTATCGGGTTCAGATCCGGACTTTGAGGAGGCCATGTCATTACCGATAATGTTCCTTCATTTTCCACTTCAGTGAGGTAGTTTCTGCACAATAACGACGTGTGCTTAGGATCGTTATCGTGCATCAGCTCAAAATTGTTGCCAATTAGGCGTAATCCCGATGGTATAGCATTTTCCTCCAATATCATCCGATACATCTCCTTTCTCATTATTCCATCAATTTTGACTAGGTCCCCTGTTCCATTTAGTGAAAAGCAACCCCAAACCATAATAGAACCACCACCCTTCTTTACTGTTGGTGTGATACACTCGGGAAGCATTTTCTCGTCTTTTGATCGCCTGACAAATATTCTGCGCTGTTGACCAAATACTTCATATTTGGACTCATCGGTCCATAATACGTTTGCCCATTGTTCAACTGTCCAGTTTTTGTGATTATTAGCCCATTGGAGACGCTTTTGCTTGTTTCCACGACGTAGCAACGGTTTCCGTGTAGCAATGCGGCCATGTAAATTTGCTTCTTTTAAGCGACGTTTCACGGTGCTAACAGACACCTCTCTGTTTCTAAGACGATTCATTTCGGCGGTAATTTCTGGTGCCGTCAATCGTCTGTTTCTTTTGCTAAGTAACTTAATACGTTCATCCTCACCTCTAGATGTTGTTCGAGGTCGTCCTGGACGTTTTCTATCCGCAAGACTACCCGTTTGCGCGAAACGGCGAACAGTTAAATTCACTGTGGATTTTTTTATATTGAGTCTATCAGCGATAGTTCGTACAGAGTATCCTTCTCGATGTAGCGTTAATATTGCCGATCGCGTTTCAATACTTAACGGTTTACCACGAGGCATTTTTCCCGGGATTTTTCCCTTCGAATTAAATCACTAACGCGCGCAGAAAACGATAATACCGACAAGCACGTAACGGTGTCTAATCATAAACTAAACTTCTTGTGAACTTAACTTACGACTAGATATAAGGTAAACACCCTTTGTGTATAAAGCCACTCAATTCTCAGAACTCGGGTTGGATGTATGAGGTCATTATATCTCGATTTGTATATCACTTAAAATTTCTATATTTGGAATTATTTGCATTTCGAAGATTTTGAAATGTAACATACAAATTCCCTTGTTTGTCAATTCACTTCTTTCATTAATAACTTATATACGGGGTTATAACATAATTGCATCAATAAAAGTGCCTCTTTTTTTAATATTATCTTAAATTTTAACGTGTCCATACTATTATGAGCGGTAGTGTATGTTCCGGTATAAAATCCTATTGTCTTATTTGAACATATTGGCTAGGTATATATTTAGCAGCATTTACTTGCTATGCGAAGCAAAACTTTCCATCGTCGACTAAACTATCTCGAGAAATTCGGTTACATTTTGATTAAGTTGCTGACTATCGCAAGCTCCGCAAACGCCTACTTGCCGTAACCGCGAAGATTACTTCGTAGAGAGAGAATTCTGTCATTTAATAACAGCACCTAAGGGAATCTAAAGTTATAGCCGGCCGACGTTGCAGCAGGAACGAGGCAGGTCTACCAGTTAGTTGATTGCAGCGATGCGCCGTCTTGGATAATCCGGTAAAGCAACAGGAAACCCGGAATGCATCTCTGCTGAGCGAAACGACTACGACGAAGTACCGGTACAGCGTGCGAGGGATTAATATACTTGATAGGGAATTAGATCCCTTGCTTCGCGGAACTAAGACCCGACTGCATTACAGCGTTGACGTTCACGTTTGATTTAAATTGCAGTTAAGCCGAAGAAATTAGCAACAACTAGGTAGCTATATAGTATCTACGCGCGCGAATTATTAAAGATTAAAATACGTCGTGCACGTATTTATAAAATAAATTGTAACAGTATGACGTGTTAAGTAAACGAGCTCTTGATTAAGAGTAAGATTAAGATCCAGCGATAATGGCTATCTTGTAATCGATAGATTGCTAATTGGATGGCGGCGAATCGGCAACAAAGTGGAATCGGAACGGTTTCGATTACCGCAGGCGTTGTATAGATGAAGCAAGCGCTTCAAATCACCCGAATGCCGTCCTTTCTATAGTCGACAGGGAACTAGCCTGTAGCATATATACATATGTAGCATAAATACATACAGTCGTCAGCAGGAAATGACAGTAGGTAGTAGCCGTTCGATAATCCTCTCGATGGTCCCTCACTTCGAACGACACAATACGTGCGCGTATTCAGAACGATTCGTGTATGTGTGTGCGTGTGTGTGTGTATGTATATACAGGGTTATTCATGGAATTGGCTCGTCCTAACTAGATTGTTTCAGCCGCAGCTATCGTCTTCACTTTCATTAAACACTTCCGCTGGACATTTCAATCAAGACAAGTATTCAAATCGTCTCGGTCCTAAGAAACAGAGGAGCGACTGTTGTAATGACATATGTAAGTCATAATAGAGCTTGTCCTATGTCTCGTGCTCGTTCTAGTGCTAAAGATGAGAACGCCATCCTAGGATAAAGCTACGCTCGATAAAAAGTCTTCTGATAAAGTCTCTGATGTTTCTTAAGAATCTGAAAAAAAAACAAAGATGAGAAACAAGTCGGTAATGTCGATGGAAATAGAGATGAAGAAGGTGGTGACGAGAAATGGAAAGAAGATGGCTATGACAGCCTTGTAATAAACAAAAGCTACTTAGGACGGGCTCAATCGTAACAATAGACATATCAGAAATGAACCGGAAGGTCGTCAACGTTTAAAGAGATTCTGGTATTCCAACTATGATACTTGCAATTTGAAATTCTCTTCCCGTATGGAATGGGTTGACCACTGATTGACTCCAAACAGAGCATCGTTTCAAGGTCAAGGAGATATTGGATTCTCAAGCGGGAGACAACTAAAGACACATTATCGAAGAGAACTTAGATTGGGCTTCTTCAAGAGAATTTACAAACTGAACAAGATGAAAACTCAGCACTTACATAGCACTACATACAGGGTGAGGCATTAGTGCGTCAAAGCTTACGCGACATATTTTAAAATTATTTCCATATATACAGGATGTTTCATATTGCCAGGGTGAACCAAACATACATTTTCTTAAATGGGAAATTTTTAACCAAACCTCGGAAGGATTCTTATGCGATGTTGGGAAGAGATTTCTTTGCATTGAGTCCAACTCTCAGAATCGCTTGAGATCCGGAAAACATTACCATGAATCCGAAATGGAGGTCAAATTCAAGGTCCTCGCCACTGTTGAGAAGACTAAAGGGGAAGGCAAGTTCGAAAGGAAGAAAAATGTCGATGGTGAAGGCGAGGAGGAAAAGGGAGAGAATGAAGGTGACAAGGAAGCATCGTCTAAACATTGCTACCCAAATTCCTGTTTTTATAGAATTGGTCCCAACAAGTTCATGAGGAATATATTCAGTAATCCAAGTTCTATAGTTTTATGGACTTTCATAAAAATGGAAACGGAGACAAATGAGACAGAGGAGACGGGTTTAAGGGTCAATGAGGAAAAAGCTAAATACATGTGCTTGAACAAACAAAAGAAAAAAAGATATAAGAGGACAGAATGTCACAATAGAGACACACAGCTTCGACAGTAATCGCCGACAACGATATTACAATGTGTCAATAACATAATTTCGTCGCTCAATCTTCGCATTGACCTTATATCACAACATGCCTATCATCGATGGCTTCTAAACAGTGTGGAAAATGCCATCTTGTTTCGAAATCTGAGGCAATCGACATCCACATTTCTCTGGTAGGTTGTGGTAATTACTGTGGCTGCATAGACTTTGTTCACAATTTTAGCTCCATCCTGATGAACTCACCTGCCACAGGAAGCTCCTTCCGACTCTAATATAGACTCCATTAACCATTTTTCGGAGACATAATTTGATAAATGTATACCATTGAACTTTTTCAAACTCTGTTCGATTCAAACGGAAATAGTTCAAAAACTGTTTAATAGAAAATTCTTCAATCTATTCTTCTGTCAATGCAAGTTCTTCTTCGTTCGTGAACAGGTTTGTTACACGTACAAAATATGACACAATACGACAAAGCTTCTTTCTAATGTACGGTGCATGACGATGGTCGATAAGCAAAGCAATGGAAGTGAGCTAAAAAATTGGAGATAAAGATCCTCAGAAATATCTTCGTCCCCTTTCACAAACCTAATACTAATCAATACAGAAGAATAACACTGCCCAACAAACTAAATTTTTTTTTCTGTTGATAAAGATCTGACACTTATTTTTAACTAATATTGGTACGCTAATGCCAAATATGAAACCCATTTTTTCCTATCACGTCAAGTTTTTTTTCTACGGCATTTCAAAAATTCTTGAAGATCGTTAACTAAATGCAGCAAATTCTTAATTGTTCAAAGAAGCCATTAAGTCATTAAGCCATTAGCATAATGTACACTTGTATCTGACAACAACATTTAAGTACTTAATGAAGTAATTAAGTAATAAACAATTATACAGCAATAAAAGTCTATTAAGTTAATCCTCATCGTTAAGTGAACATAATAGGGTTTATCCAGATTTTATTAGAAAGTATTGATCACTTAGGACTATTTAAAAGTAGGCAACGGTGATAATAAAATTTAGTTACTTGTAAGTTGTTACTGAAGAGACTACATTATGTCTACTACTCGAAGATGTGTAAATAGTGCCGATTCCTTCTGCTACATTTGTGGCAGCTTCACCGTTCCCAGTCAAAGGGCACATATTAGTGCTTTCGTTCAGAAAATGTATTTCTCTTATTTTCACGTAAAACTTGGCGATCAAGACAAGTCATGGGCTCCACATAAAGTGTGTAAACCATGTGTGGAAAGTTTGCGCATGTGGAGCAAGGGAAAACGCAAGAAATTAGCTTTTGGTGTTCCAATGATATGGCGTGAACCGAAAAACCACGTTGATGACTGCTATTTTTGTTTAGTTCAGACCTCCGGTTATAATAAGAAGAATAAGAATAAAATTGTATATCCTAATATCGACTCCGCGATTCGACCAGTGCCTCATTCCGATGAAATACCCGTGCCAGTTTATGAAGAGCTTCCTTCACTTGAGTACTCAGATGGTGAACCGATGTTAGATGGTATTGAGGAGCAAGATTCGGATGTAGAGTCTGACGATGAAGATATAATTTATAATTGTGGACCGCAACGTTTTACTCAGGCAGAATTGAATGATTTAGTCAGGGATTTGGGCCTATCAAAGGAATCATCTGAACTGCTAGCTTCAAGATTAAATGAAAAGAACTTACTCGAACAAAGTACGAAGGTAACTTTTTATCGGAGTAGGGAAAGTGATCTTGTACAATATTTTAAACAAGAGTGTGAATTTGTTTATTGTAACAATGTGCCAGGTTTGCTAACTAAAATGGGCATTGTACAATATGACCCACGTGAGTGGCGTTTGTTTATCGACGGTTCCAGCAGAAGCCTCAAGTGTGTCCTGCTACACAACGGGAATATTTTCGGTTCAATTCCTATTGGATATTCCGTTCAATTAAAGGAAACATATGACGACATTGAGAAGGTTATAAAGTTACTAAAATATACAGACCATAACTGGGTCATCTGTGTAGATCTCAAAATGGTAAACTTCTTACTTGGCTTTCAAAGAGGATATACAAAATTTCCGTGCTTTTTGTGCCTCTGGGATAGTCGAGCTAGAAACCAACACTGGATTCAGAAAGATTGGCCTTCCAGAACATCCTTAGATGTTGGAGATGCGAATATTATAAGTCAACCTTTAGTTGACAGAGAAAAGGTTATTTTTCCACCTCTTCACATAAAATTGGGTATTATGAAGCAATATGTCAAAGCTCTAGATTTACAAGGTGACTGTTTCCAGTACATACGTAAAACGTTTCCACGACTAAGTTACGAAAAAATTAAAGCTGGGGTATTTGATGGACCTCAAATTAGAACTTTAATGAGAGATCCAAATTTCATCAACTCTATGAACGAAGCCGAAAAAGAAGCCTGGACTTCATTCAGGATGGTAGCGAACAATTTTCTTGGAAACAATAAAGCCTTGAATTATAAAGAACTAGTGCAATCAATGCTTGAAAATTTTCACCGCCTAGGTTGTAACATGAGTATAAAGCTTCATTTCCTTTATAGTCATCTTGATAGGTTCCCCGAAAATTTAGGTGCTGTAAGCGATGAACAAGGTGAGAGATTTCATCAAGATTTAAAAACCATGGAAACTCGGTACCAAGGAAGATGGGATCCTCATATGATGGCCGACTACTGTTGGAGTATTCAAAGGGACTGCCAAACCAAAATTCACAGCAGAAAGTCTTACAAACGAAAATTTATTCCCTGATTGTTGTTTCTCTTTTTACAAATACTCTTGTAATTTTTTAATGATTTTATGTGTAAATACTTGAACTACACTAATATTGTATTTCAATAAATAAATGAATTATTACAAATTTATACTTTGTTTATATCGTATCAGTAGTAACAACTTAGCCGCATTAGTGATTTTTCAAAGAGCATAGTATGGTATAGAATTTAATTTTGACGTGATACGCAAAAACTAATGTGATTTTCGGATTCAGCACACCCAAATTAGTAAAAAACAAGTCTCAAATAGAAGTCAACAAAAAATGTGTTGGGCAGTGTAATAAATGTCGAGGTTAAACGGATCACAATGCCAGCGATGTTGTTCAAGAGATCAATCAAGTCACGGCGATTAGGATGAGGCGACTAGTGTGGGAAGCGACGGATTAGACCACCGGGACGTCCATGTATGCGATGGAGAGACAACATTTGGTCAGATCTAATAACAATGGGGCTACCCATTGACTCAATCCTTATGGATGATCGAGCGAGATTGGAGCGAGTTATACGGTCAACCAAGACCCATCCTGGGTTGTGATGCTACGAGAAGAAAAAGAAGAAGAAGAACCTCCATTACACAAAAATTGATTGCGGTGCGTGTGAAGCTTTCTTGTAAAGGCTTTGAATCAAGTTTGTTTATTACTTCTTGAGTAGTTCTATAATTTTCTTTTGCGTGATGAGTGCTTAGTTGCAGTGACTCCGTAAGCTGTGTTACTTGTCTGGATATCACTGCAACTCTCGCGGTGTAGTTTTGTGTGTGTAAATTGTGCTTATATGGCTTTGTGACAGCATTATATCGCCTTCTATAATGCCGCGCAGTTAATCACTGGCTCCTATCGTCTTCTTGAGTCGATAGTCAGCCGCCTAACCAATGCGGCTATCGACCCGTTGACCAAGTTAATGTTTTATAGGTGAGAATCAGATATAGAAAAGTGAAATAGATAGATGATTTCTAACCTAATTGAAGAGGAGACTTTTAGCACAAAGGAATGGAGCAACATGGGAAGATGGCCGTTTCGGAGGAGGAGGGAGCCACATATTTAGCCTTGTTGATTCTTAGGTGTTATCTGTTGGTAGACCAAGACTGGGTTTCTAGAGGAGGTGAAAATTACCATCTCATTAGCGTACATGACAAGGTGGACGTCCTGTACTCTTGGGAGGTGTAAAAATATCAGAAAAAAGAGACACAGTCTTCTATTCTGGCAGCAAACGAATGACCTTTTAGATATGTCTGTCTTGTTTTCATTGTTTCAAAGGTGAATAGCCTCTGTAACACGAAAGAGTTGGAAATCCGAGAGTCCCTCCCGCAAGCCAAATTGTTCTTTATAATATTGTGTAGGAGGAGCTCATCCTGGAGACGACTAAGAATTGCTTGCTCTGTGATTGTGAGTCGGACGATAGGGAGATAGGGATGGCGACAAGAACTGCATGCTTGCCGTTTTTCGGAAAGTAGCCCAACGCGAGGATAAGATTTATTATGGTTACCAGTACTTGGATAACAAAATACGTTTTACCAGTGCTTATCAAGGTTTAAATTTCGTTTAAACTGACTCCTCTTTGACGTTGGGGAGATCGTTAATGATGAGGTCGATCTGGTCGGCCGTATCATAGTCAGAGTCGAAAATTTATTGCAAAACAACAACAATGAAAACGAACAAAATACAAACTCAACAGGTTTCCCAACAACAACAAACTAGCATATTGAAGACACTAGTAATGATAGGCATTTTTCAAATACTTCTGTAAGTTAATCGATCAAAAAGGAAGTGTAGAAAAGAGCTCAATTGGCAAGGAATCATTTCAACACAAAAACAAAAAATGTCATCGTCCCTCCAGATAATCGAAATCCAGCTCCTATCGTCCTGTCACAACGATAGTCAGCCGCCTAACCACTGCGGCTATCGACCCGTTTTAATAATTGTATAAAAATTAATTAACAAAAGGTTCAAGCAATAGCCTTTTATTGTTTATAGGAACTTCTCGGACTATCAAAGGCATTCGAGTTATAAACTAATTGTGTAAGAATATGTTTTGAGCAACCATTATAGTTCCGTAAATAACTCTGTATATCCTCAGCTAGCGAATGCAAATTAACGTCCTCCTTTGCGCCAGCGGTAGACTTGAATTGGGAATGATTAATGCGAGTCGTGTGTGGGCGTGCATTCATGCGAATCTGGCGCGGATTGATGATTGGAATTAGTAGAATTGACAATAGAAGGGGTGTAATGTACGGATCTCTTTACCTATTATACATATTATTATTATACATTCTTTTCCATTCCCACCTATTTAGGTGATCAACCGAAGAATGACAGACGTGTGTGCGAGAAGATATACGTCCCGAATGCGATATCAATCATTACCGTGTCGTGTCTGCGTGTCTGAGGCAAAAAAAAATATATTCATGCCAAGTATTTTTCCCTTTCTTATTTTATTTCTCGGGAATGGGGTAGCGAAGGGTATTTTGTAAACCTGACAGGTTCCCCCGCACTCCTACCGCACTACCGTCTCTAGATTCGGCGTGAAAAACATAAATTGTTAGCGTGAGCGGAACCTCCAATAAAACATACGTACACAACAGATCAATCTTCGATTACGTTTCTCGAGAAAAGTTTTTGGGAGGGGAACGCAGATATGGAATAATCAATCAAAATGAATTATTTACGCCGTGTAGAGCCACGATGACGTCGGTGGTGTGGTGTGGCGAGGTATGAAAAAAAAAATAAGTTGCGTGGTATTCGATAATATGATGAGATATGTTAAACGATAGAATTGGTAAAACTGCCAATACATTTTGATTTAAATATTCAAAGGTTTTAATCGCGGAAGCGTAATTATTTGGTAACGTCTGTCAAATCTGTTGTTTATTACTCAGTCACTGATGCCAAATCACAAATAAGTTACACAATTCAGAGGCACATCGAAATGATAAAACTTTATTATCAAAATGAGATACAGCGGCAGATGCTGTGGCCCTTCAAAATCGAGTCTCCACAGTTTGGTAGCCAAACTCGAAACGACCGTTTCGATAAATGATCAACTAACACTTATACGTCAAGCGAACGCTAGATCGGCCAAAAAGATTGCCGCTGTGAGTGAAAGTGTGCAGGAGAATCCCCCCAGCTTCTCCCAGACTTCAACTTGCTGAATTTTGGGACTGGACTTGGGCCTACACCTGTACAAGATCTAACTGGCCCGGAAACTCGAAGTTAATAACCATAGACAACACCGTTTGATCGTTGAGTGCTCAAATTGAACGATATAGACGTGAACAGCATGTGGTTCCAGCAGGATGGTGCTACGTGCTACACAGTGTACCACGATGGGCACTTTGCATGGACGATAATTTGCCTCCAAGATCGTGCGGTTGGACACCGCTAGACATTTTCTTGCGGATTTTCTTGAAGGGACACAAATATTAGAACAATTGTACGCAATGACAGATAAATCTAGAAAAGAAATTTTCTTTGATCTAAAATAGATTAGGGTTACCGAGCAACTTTTTTAGTTATTGGAAATTTTTGTTGGGCAAGCTGTATTACTTGTCTGGCTATCACTGCAACTCTCGCGGTGTAGTTTGGTGTGTGTAAGTTGTGTTCAAATGGCTTTGTGACAGCATTATATCGCCTTTTATGATGCCGCGCTGTTAATCACTTTGCTCCCAACAGCGAATGGCAAGTCGATCCGGGATTCAACTCTCTGAAAAAATGTCACCGTCCCTCCAGAGAATTGAACCCCGGCACCTATCGTCCTCTCACAACGAGAGTCAGCCGCCTAACCACTGCGGCCATCGACCCGACTTAATAATGCTTTTGCTTCTTTTCCTCAATATCATTTAACAACAACGCTATCGCAAGAATGACACTACTACTGTTAACTACAAATGAAGTTTAGCGATCAGTTGTACTACCTGTCGAACTGCAAATTATTTACGTGTAGAGGCAAAACAACGACCGACATGTCTGTACGGTTTTATCTCTAACTTGTAGTACGACAAGTCGTACAACCGATCGTATCGTCTGTAGACCCCTTTTACTCTTTTTGTGTGTTTCCAGTTAGGAAGTGACGTCATCAGCTGTCAAAAAATAGAAACATAGGATGTTTCATTAAAAAACGATTTTTTGACAGCTACTGACGTCACTCCCTAATTGTAAGCCTAAAGAAAATACTACCATTTGAATCATATACTTAGATTGACGAGAACTAGAATCAGCTATCACTTTTGTCCAACACTAAAAACAATTTTCCTCACTTTACTACTGGTAAAGAATTTCCCTCTAATTAAAAATATAGATAAATTGTATTAAATATTTAATTCAAAAACCAATTCACTCTGCGGACGAATGCAATGAAAATAGATCAAGCATTAGAAGCGAACCACGTGGTTTCGACCTTCAAGGTCTCGTCAGCTCAAAAAATAACTGAAGACATCTTTGTGTATGCCTCGAAAGGGGTAGAGTCTTCAAGGAACCAGCTCCTGATAATGGCTCCAAAAAAAAATTAAAAATCACTCCAAAACAAACGTAAGAGCCCGGAAGAACTCCCATCCCGCGAGGAAAGATCCTGACTGGCGAGCAGCTTCTGCTTGATGTCGACTCGGAAGAGATAAATGTCAAACCTATTCATATTTGGCATTTAACGTCATACATCATCACAACGATATAGATTTCTTGAGCCATGAAAAGAGGATGGATTGGTCGGGGATGACCGTGACATGTTGTGTGGCCTTCAAGAAGTTCGGATTTTCAACAACAATCATATCTGGTCGAATTTCAAGATTTCATGGGGAAGTTTAAATGTGAAACTTATCCATATTTAAGGTCTCAATGTCAAATTTCACGTTTAAATGTCAAACTTGTTCATATTTGACGTTTAAATGTCACATCTGTTCCTAGAATACCTGTATCATGAAAACCCTGCATCGTATTGTCCCAATTCCTAATTTTCTCAACATTTTCATAAATTAAAATGAAGCATTTCCCGCATAATTTCTACGTATCGATTACTGCGTTCTATGGTATAGCAAGCTATAATCAAGCAATTTACAGCATCCATATCGAGCTGTAACGAAACAACGGCGAATACCTAAGAAACAACAGCACGAATAACACGTGGTTTCGACTTTCAAGGTCTCGTCAGCGCAACTCCAGATGCAAGATCTAATTTCAATGGACAATGGATTAATTGTAACCTCACGCCCTCTAGTGATCTAGGTGGGAAGTAGCACACTAGGGGGGCATAAGGTTCGCTAAACAACACTCATGTAAGTAAAAAATCTTCATCCGTCATCTCCAATCTGTAATCATGTCAGGGCAGTTGACTGATTCTTTTTTTTATCCTTTTTGATTTCTATCTTGCACAATTTTTGTTAAACTTGGATTATGGATAGTAGAAAATGGCCATCTTTAATTAACTTTGTGACGTTACTAAATCTTTGTCTTTTCTAATATTTCGTGGATGCCTCTAGGTCTTATTGTTCCACAGGCAAATAAATTTAAAATATGTGAAATAAAACAAACAAATGTTTAAGATTTACACTATATTTAATAACAACGACAGCTGTTTCGCTACATCGTAGCTTCGTCAGGTTGACATATACAATACTGTATTGTCGAAGCAAAATTTAAAATAATTGTCAACGTACAAGAAATTGTACTAGATAATTGGTCTCAGCGCAGCAACATGCCCAATAGTAGTAGACTAGACTATAAGGACTTGCTCTATTCCTTCATTTCCTGCTTCTTTCTCTATTTTCTCATTTTTTGCTTCATTCTCTGGTATTTCTTGCAAAATCCTAATTTCATCTTGCGGCTCAAAATTGGAGTCCAACAAAAAGTGTTACCTCCATAGATGCAGTGAACACCTTTATGGAACTGAATGAATGAATGATCAGGATCTCGATATTAAATTCGCCATGGAAACTACCAATATATTATTATCAATAATAACAACGTATAAACAATAATTGCTACAAATTAATACCTCGAGAAGAGTCGATTTTAAAAGTTTACACGAGCCGTAATCTCTCATCGCTCCACTGATCTTAATATGCGCCTATTATATATTCAGAAACGTTTATTAAATCATCCAATCGCTTAACAGTAACACTCCACCATAGAAGAGAGCACTGGTTCTAGATGAAAGACCTCGAAGATTAGTACCTGCGCTTTCTCGTAAGTACATGTACATAATATTCCTTCGTTCCATATAAACATAAATTTATAGCTGGTAATTTCGAACAAATAGAGCAATATGGAGCGAAGCGCGACCCGACCGTTTCAAAGCCCCGCTTCCTCTATATCTAATTTATACAATAATTTAAACGCGACAACACACACAGCTCGCGCTTATAATTTCGCAAAGAAATATAAAACGCTGACTGAACGCGCCGAGCCGGCTCTATGCATAACAACGGTATAAGTATACGATTTAAAAGGAGGAACGGGGACGATGGAATGGTAAAGGCGTTGCGAAAGGATCGTAAAAAGGAACGTAACGTAACACGGCTGTAATTGCATTATTAAAAGTAGGGTTCTAAAACAAAGGTGCGTTTGTTCTTAGTCTTGTTGTTATTCATTCGATTTCGCGCTGTTGTTTCTAAGGTATTCGCCGTTGTTTCGTTACAGCTCGATATGGACGCTGTAAATTGCTTTATTACAGCTTGCTACAGGATAGCTTGAACTGTAGAAATGATGATGATGATTAATTAATGAATATGTTGAAAATTAGGAATTGCAGCAATATCACATGATACAGGTATTTTAGGAACATATGTATATGACATTTAAACGTCAAATATAAAAAAGTTTGACATTTAAACGTCAAATTTGACACTGGGTTCTTAAATATGGACAAGTTTCACATTTAAACTTCCTCATGAAGTCTTGAAATTCGACCAGACGTGATTGTTGTTAGAAATCCGGATTATGTACTTGGAGACCACGCAATATGTCATGGTTGTCTCTGGCCAATCGATATTCTTTTCATGGCTCAGGAAATTTATAACGTTGTGATGATGTATGATGTTAAATGCCAAATATGGACAAGTTTCACATTCAAACGTCAAATTGATATCTTATTCTTCCTCATGAGGTCTGAAATTCGACCAAATATGATTAATGTTGGAAGTCTGGACTTCTTGGAGGCCACGCAACACGCCTTCTTTTGGAATCGACTACATATATCCATTAAATGAGCGATGAGCTGATCCGGCAACCGGGAGAGAGACCTTTTCCTTTTTCCTGGATTTAGTGGCCCGTTTTATTTCGTTCCGTGTGGTCCTGGGTACGTTCGCATCCTCGAGGAAGGGTAGGCTTGACAAATTCGTCACCTAAATCATCGTCCGAGTCGAACACCGTTAGAAATCTCATGCACTGAGCAAAAGTGGAGCCGTACAGACCGCTATTGGCCTCATGTAGAGGAGTGAATCAATCGTCATCAATCTTTAGCGAAAATACTTTCTACCGCCATCTTTCCACGCGGAATTCCTTCGGAGCAGTTCTAAGTTTCGTGAACAGTGTGTTAGCATGCTGGATATCTAGGGGGAGAAGCGTTCTTTGGGCTTTCTTCCGGGCTCTTCGTTTGTTTTGGAGTGAGATTTTGATTTCGTTTGAGAGCCACTTGTCAGGGTCTGGTTCCTTGAAGACTGTAACCTTTTTGAGGCATACAGAGATGTCTTCGGTTATTTCTTGAGTGGCCAATTCAAGAGAATCGCCGCTATCAGGAGGACAAGAGAGATCGGTTGTGAGAATTGTAGCCCTGACGGATTTGCTAGTCTTAGTCGCAAACGTCCTTTCCGTTAAATAGCTCGGGCCAGTCTGACTATACGATTTAAGAACTTGGCTTGGTATTCTGCAAATTTCATACCACACTGCACATAACAAGTTATGTGCCTTGAAACTGTCATCCACTATCTCACTGCCCGCACGAGACCGACACCTCGCGGAGAGGATCGGCGAGTCGGTGGGCTCCTCTCCCCCGTGCTACCCATGTTAGACAAGTTCCCTTGTCAACGTTGGACGGGTCACCGCTGGAGACGCTTAAGCAACTCCTACCTCACATCTAACCCCACGGGGCTTAGGCCTCCTTGCGGATGGCAACTATCGGCCAAACGTGGAAAACGGAATCTGGCCGTGAGGTACAACCAGCCCGCCCGTGAATTAAGCCTGAACTACGGGGACGGCCGGGCCGAAGCCCTACTCCAAAATGCCAACCGCGCCAACTCTTTCGCCCCTCCGGCGATCAAGTATCCGCGGCAGCTACAGTGAAACCGTAGGGTCCCAGAGTCACCAAGTTGTTTTAGGATGAAACCAAAGGTTTCCCCAACCAGACAACCAGCGGGCGGACTACTCCTCGACGAACCGACTTTTGTCCTCCCTATCTTCACCAAATCCTCCCGCCACGCCCGTTTCCCTGAGTGTGGCCACCAGGGATGGGGTAGTGTAGCTGCAGAGTTCTCAAGGTAAGTGCAGTAGGGTGCCTCACTTACCCACCGTATATTCCGACAGTTAGCGGCCGGACACTCGAGCGTATATCCATGCCTACGCCCGAGCATCCTCCCCTATATACGAAGTCTACTCCCGCCACGCCCGTTGCCCTGAAACTATGAAATCAGGCATTGGGTAGTGCAGCTGCAGAGTTTTAAGGGTCGACGCTGTAGCGTGAACGCCGACCTTGCCTGACTATGTTTGACTATAGTTTGCAGCATTCCGGTGAGGTCAAAAGTTTTTGTAGTAAAGCATCATGCCAGACTTTATCAAAAGCCTCTTCAGTGTCTAAAGCCAGAATAGGCGTGTGGTGTTTCCTGTCAAAGGCTCCAACCACATCCGTTATGAGCGTAGTTGTGGCGTGTGCTGTGTTGGTTTCAACTCTGAAGTCTAAGTAGTGGTTCGGCGGGGTTGGTCGCTGCCCGTAAAGCGTGTTGATTTTTTCTATGCTAGATAGCTTTTTCTGCAATTTTGGAGAGATAGGATAGTAAGGAGATTGGCCTGTAGCATTTTGGAAGGTGTTTGGGTTTGCCCCGTTTTGGGACGGGGACAGTTAAGGCGGATTATCCAGGGGGTACAAAAGAGTCCAATTTTGATCGAGTTGTTAATCATTCGCGTTAGCTGTACTATCGCTTTATTTGTCTTGGAGTGGTAGAGAAAGGAGCGACTTGGTGGAAATATATGAAGTTCTTGGGGTAGTTTTTACTTCTTTGATGGTCGCAGGATCAGGTTTTGAGAGTGGATGGTGTTGAAGGAAAGTACTCATTAGTTCTTCGCCAAGTTCCCTTTCCTCTCTCTTTTCCGTGTGAGGCCTTGGTGTTTTGGACTGCCGATGTCCAAACGACTGCCTTGTGTTTTCTCATTTAAGAGCTGATGGTCGCTGGTTGATTTGATTGACGATTGTTTTATCGTTTAGGTCGCGCCTAGGCGATGATTAAGTCTTTGATGTGGTTAGGGATGTGAGATCGCTTAATGGCTTCTTCTATTGTAATATAGCTCTCTAAGGTGTTTCCAAATAGAAGAATTCGCGCGGAAACAACAGATTTTGAAACATTCTCATCGCCCACACCCCACCCATAGAAGGAGGTTCGCGTCGTAAATCACCTAAATTCGTTCGTCGTAGAGGCCGAAGCGGCACATGCATATCTAGCAAAGCCCTTAATCCCCGCGATCTACAAACAAATGCGGGACGGGATTGAACGCCCTCGCAGGTAGTTGTGTAGCAATTCGACACACATAAACCGCATACCGTGTTACGTAAACGTAACAAAGCCTAATGACTGCGCCTCCAAACCGCAAAATACATAAATTCTACACCTAAATTTGTATATACGGTGAAACGACGTTGGTCGTCGGCTTTGTTGTATTTTCGAGGACGGCAATTGTTTCGGCGTCTGTCTAGTCTCGCTATTTCCGCGTTGCACTTGACGTTGGTTGTCACACGTGTATTTCAGCATGTTCGTTTTTTTGACGTCTGCGTGAGCCTGCGAATATAACGCGGTGATTTATGTCAACCGGATTTTAAATCTAATATGTAAACTGGGTCACCCTTTCGGTAACATACGTCACCACTAAAAATTAAAAAAAAAAAACTCGTGAATCTTCGGACAGGTTGTTAACAGCTTTGATAAAACAAGCAAACTTCGAGCGCACTAAAATACACGGAGAAACAAAGAAAATATAGCGCATCAGAAGGAAACCCGGCAGCCGTGACGGGAGGAACAAATTGACAAAAACGAGTAGATCGCATAAGCTCGGCGCACTCAACGTCGTTATTGCTGTGTGTTATGGACGTGTCGAGAACGACGTCGGTCCTCTATCTCTAACGTGTATCTCTCTGCTATATGCTCGGGGGGCCGAGTGTTCAAACTCTCATGGCGGTTGTTAGATGAAAACGAAACGTTTCGGTATCGTGGATAATACGTTTCGGTGCTACGTACGACTCCCCCAGGCGCCCGTATGGACGGCTATATTACGCAAACAGATCTTTCTCCTGTTCCAGACGAGTTAAACGTTGATCCTACGTATTGCTTCGTTCATATGAGGCGTGTGTTTTAGGGTATTTATACAGTTTTGGACAAGAAAATGAAGCTAAAGTGATGAGCTACAGTTGGTATTAATGTCCAAAACTGTCGAAAAACTCATTTGTAGCACTTATCTAATAATAGAAGGCTTTGGAAAATTAACAACCTCTATGTTTGACAAATAAAATTTATATGACAGTTTCTTTATGGTGCATGTTGTTGTGTGTTTCTTGATTTTTTTTCGTTTTTCACTACTGTGTTTTCGTGTTTTGACTACGTTCGATTACATTAATAATTTCATTAAATATGCCGAATACATACACCTTCAATGAGTATGTAGACATGTTATTAGTTTATGGACAATGTAATAGGAATTCCCGAGAAGCAGCACGCGTGTATCGAGAACGATTTCCAGAACGTGCCCATCCATCACATATGACTTTCAGTAATGTGGAGTCAAAAATGAGAACTGGCTCCTTTCCTAATAATAATACAACATAGGAACCATCGACCAAGTGTTAGAAATGAAGAAAACATTATTAACGTTTCGGCCTACGTAGGGATAAACCCTCACGTTTCTCTTCGTGTTCTGGCAGCAGAAATTGGACTTAGCAAAACGATCGTACACACAATTTTAAAAGCACACAGATATCATCCATTTAAAATTCATCTAGTTCAAGGTTTGACACCCAACGATTTTCAAAGAAGGCTTGACTACATATTCTGGAGTGATGAATGTCGCTTCCACAATGATGGCATTAACAAGCACAATGCTCATTACTGGTCGATTCAAAATCCACATTGGATGCAAGAAGCTCGCTTCCAGACAGTGTGGGGAATCAATGTCTGGTGTGGCCTTTTCAACGGCTGTGTAATTAGTCCTTATTTTTATGAGGAAACTCTAACTGGACAGCGTTTTACATTTTTTGCAGAATGTGTTGCCAGGTTTAATGGAAAATATTCCTCTCGAAGATAGAAGAAGAATTCTGTGGCAACAAGATGGTGCTCCAGCTCACAATGCCCGTATTGTCATTGACTACTTAAATATGATTTATCCTGAGGAATCGATTGGTAATAGAGGTCCGATGCCTTGGGCTGCGCGTTCTCCGGACTTGTCGCCTCTTGATTTCTTTTTATGGGGTTATTTAAAGGAAATTGTATACACTGAGAATTCTATAAATTTGGAGGATTTGAAGAATAAAATTCGTCAAGGTTGCCAAACAATAACGCGACAAATGGTAATTTCTGCATGTAACAGAGCGTTAATGCGTCGTATGGAGGCTTGTGTGCAGACCGGTGGCGCACAATTCGAGCACCTTTTGTAAATTTCTTATTAGTTAATTAATTATTAAGAGAAAATAATGTTAATTGTATGATTTATTGTCAAATATGTAGGTAGTAAAATACCTTTCGTTCAAAAAACTTTTCTCAGTAGTATTCCGACAAGTTTCTCAGCATTTATTTAAAAAACTGCAAATGTAATTAAAAAATTCTTCAGACAAAAGCTATTTGTATCATTCTGGTTAATATAACGCTGCATTCAAAAATATAGGTTTCCATTAAAAAAACAAGTTGACCTTCAAGACGATAAGCAAATGCAAAGCTGACTCTGTCATTTCGTAGATTTTAAGAGGTAAAGCAACTTTGATTTGAAATATTTAATCGTAAATATACCGGGTGTGGAGTTACAGCCTGTAAAATAAAATCCGGGACACCCTGTATATTGGTGTTGTTTGGTTTTGACTTGCTTTTTAAACCAGAAAATCATAATGCCTGGTTTGGAAACCAGGTTGTGTGTCTTAACTAGCATACCTTGATTTGAAAACCAAAAACACCTGTAGAGTTTAAAAGCCAAGATAACTCCTTCGAAAACAAATTTAAAACTAGCGCAACATTTGAAGAATATATTCAAGAAAATTGGACACTGGCAAAATGCTCACAATTAACAAATGCTGACAAGTGTTCACGTAGGGATATCCCATAGAGGAGACTAGGACACTCCACACGACATCAGAAAGCAACACTATTTTTAAACATTTTCTAATGTGACCACACATATTGATCATTTAAGACCAGACAGAGAAAGGTTTCTACAGTCACCGGCAAAATAATTGATCCACTCAAAAAATTGATGAAGTTTATTCGTTAATAAGTTTGTTATGTTGAATTCGATTTGATTCATTTTTTTTTGCATATTGTAGGTAAATTTTAATGTAATCTATCACATCTTTGGAATTTTAAGAAATTTGGCGTACATCATTTTATACAGGGTGACACAAAGTCTGTTTTTTTTAATCAACTTTAAAACCACATATGGATTGTCAAAGTTGCTCCATCTTGTATTTTCTTATTTTGTTAACAAGACACATCATCTCTTTACAATTTTATTTTTATTTATTACAATAGCTTAAATTTTGTAAAAGATACAAGGGTTTAAGAAAAATCTTACATTTTTACATTTTTCCTATGGTCCTAATAAGTTTACGAATTTAACTTAACACCGAATTTAGTGAAAAGGAATTGAAAAAAAAATGAAAAACATAAACGACTTAATAGGAAGTGTTTCCTCCACGTACACGGATAACAGCTGCAATTGGCCTTGGCATGCTCTCAATTAAGTTTTGAACGTAAGCCTGGTTGATTTGATTCCATTCTTCAGTTAGAACGTCACTAAGCTGTTGTAAATTTGCAGGCGTTAGTACACGAGATCGTATTTTCCTCCCAAGTGCATCCCAAACATGCTCAATTGGGTTTAGGTCTGGGCTTAGAGCAGGCCAATTTACTACTGAGATTTCAACCTCGCGTACAATTCTGGCAACATGCGGTCGGACATCATCATGAACAGTGCAAAAGGAACAACATGTGGCTCTAAAACTTCTCTTATGTATCTATCGGCTGTCATGGCTCCCCCGTTAATTATAACCAAGTCCGTCCGAGCTTCAAAATTTATGCCACCCCACACCATTATCGGACCGCCTCCATAACTTACTCTAGGAAAAAAATGGTTTTGAAAGGAACCTTCACAAGTTCTCCGGTAAATTCTTTCACGTCCATCTGGTGTTCTAAGACAAAATCTGGACTCATCCGTGAATAGGATGTTGCTCCATTCTTCGTTACCGCAATTTACATGTTCCCTAGCAAATCTAAGGCGTTCAACTCGATGGTGTCTCAATAACTCCAGGCCAGTTGCAGGTCTCCTAGAACCAGGTCCAATATCAAACAGCCGACTTCTTATTGTTCTATCACTTACTTGAACTTGACTTACGTCCTCTAATCTGTTTTTTATTTGCACAGAAGTAACTTTTCTGCCCCTCGAAACATTTAACGTTATAAAGCGATTATCTATCTCACTAGTAGATTTCTTTCGACCCCAATGATTTCTTCTTGTGTATACACTAAATTCATTAAACCGTTTAGCAGCTGTCTGAACTTTACAGCTTGAAACTCCCAACACTCTGGTCACATAATACTGTGACCTATCATCCTGAATCAAAGCAACATCTCTCTTGACAAGTTTTAGATTTCACAACTGACAGTATTTCAATAGCCCTCTATGCAAAAACGATAAATTCGTAAATTTATTGTTAGCACCATACGAAAAATGTAAGATTTATCTTAAACCCTTGTATCTTTTACAAAATTTAAGCTGTTGTAATAAATAAAAATATAAATTGTAAAGAAATGATGTGTCTTGTTAACAAAATAAGAAAATACAAGATTGAGCAATTTTGACAATCCATATATGGTTGATTTAAAAAAACAGACTTTGTGTCACCCTGTATAAAATGATGTACGCCAAATTTTCTTAAAATTCCAAAGATCTGATAGATTACATTTAAATTTACCCACAATGTGCAAAACAAAAAATGAATCAAATCGAATTTAAAATGTTTTTAAAACTAATTGGAGTAAAAATCAGGTGACTCTCTCTTCTTGGGTTTATAATCAAATTTGCGGCTTTATTACTTTTCTTTTATTTTCTGATATATTTCCACTTGTAGGTTAACAAAACAAGAATCAATTAAAAAACAATTTAAGTATTCTATCGATAAAGTTAATGAAACAAAAATATAATTCTTGTATTCTGGAATAAATTTTCTTTTAGCTGTGATTGACCTATAAATGAAAGTATTAGTCAGATCAATCTTTGTCTTGTGATGGCACCGCATATACTAAATATTAAGCAAATCTTCATTTGTTTCTATTTTGGACACGATGTTCTTTATAAGACATCATCTTTTTTGTATGTCTCTTGGCCATCATTTTTCAGATACTTTTTCATTAATTTCGTCTTAGTTTGTTGTGATTTCAAGGAGTGTGGGCTCATCATTCGAATTAATTAATTAAATGTTGTAGTGTTGGTGTTCCCGATTCTTTGCGTTTTTTTTTTGATTTTTATTTTTCATTATTATTGCGTAGGTACATATTTTGCAACGCAACTTGGTAATATCATTAAATTCTGAACAACTTTCTCTCTTATCTCCAACGCGAAGAAAAATATGTAGTGGTTCTGTTTGCGACATCATAGTAAGCTTATATCAAATGAGACACACTGCAAGTCTCAGCTAGGAAAAGTTTAAAAGTCTATTAACTCGATGATATAAGTGATAACATAGTATAGCCCTGCAAAGCTGTTGTCCTGATACGAAATCAGAGGTGACACCTATGTATATGCTGATGATTACCTCAGAGAACGGCAAATGAAAAGAAGGACTACATCCATAGAGTAAATTAGAATCAAAGAACGATATGATCAAAAGATCAAACATCTCTTAGTCAGTATCAAATTGATGCCAACATATTTTCTGCAATTTCTTGCGAACATTTGCATTTGTTGCATGACTTTTCTCGCTCGTATGGTATAATCATTGTTTAAGATCTTTGGCTAATGTAATAGAATCATAATGCTTGTGCCGATAAAAATGACCAAACCTGACGAGTAACACGAAACACTAGCACATTCCATTATCTTGACAATACAAACGACAAGAGGATATAGCTCTGCAAAGAAAAAGAGATACTCTACAGAGCAGAAGACAACCAATAATGTTTCGGTGAAGCTTACTGTATCGAAAAGATCTTGGGCAACGACATAATTAGGAGTTCAGAATTACTTACGGTGAAGTAATACTGTAACAAAGTCACAAAAGCACATTACAGGCAATGAAATATACAGTAAGAGTTGTAATAGTAGTCTGATAAGCAATACAGCTTAGTTGCATCTACCACAGATAAAAAAATCCACTTCCAAATACGAAATCAGACTTTTATTAACAATGTCTAAAAGTTAACTTGAAATTGACACAAGTGTGATGAGCGAAAGCCATGCGCGAAAAATTTTATAAACAAGAAGGAAGAGAAAATTTATAAATCTGTAATGGAAGAGCACACGCCTAACCTTAACCTGGACCTAGACAGACCTTCGCTTCGCGTAGCCACCAGGCAGATTTTAGACGCATATACTTAATGCCGCCATGAAAGGCTTCCCAAAAATATGACGCACTTTGAACACCTGAAGGTGACTCCTGTGGGAAAATCGAAAGCCACTCCGCAGAGAGGGAAAGGCTTAGGGACTTGTGAGTCCGTCCTTAGTGCAAAAACAGAGACCTCTGAAAATTTTAGAAGAAGTAGGGAATTCAACAACCGGAATTGGCCACAATGACTGCGAACAAGGACGGAAGAACGCCATCTAACGCAGGAAGAGTTAACCTAACTACCATAACATTTGACACGATTTGACAGGATCTAACCCAACTAATTAACAACATTGAAGATTAAAGATTAAGATTAGATTCAATTCGAAATTCAGGTGCTCCGGAAATGAACGCCAGAAAAGATTGTATTAAGTAAACATGGCGCTAAGAGATAGATAGATGGAAGATACATCCAAATTTTAATCTAAATAAGTTGAGAGGTTGTAGGAGCCCTACTAAGATTTATTAAGATATTTCAGTACTAGATAATTCTGTACTAGAAAGATTACTCTCTACACCAAAGATCGAGGTTGTCTTCAATCAACCAAAGTCGGCAAAAGCCTCAAAACGAGGATATGATAATTCGTAAGCCAATTCGATAAATATTTATTAATTCGTGGGCAATAAATCTACTACAAGTAAAAGTCACTTATATAATTGATGCGCCATAAACGGCAGCCCCCTGTCCCATCACCAAAAAAAGTGAAGCAGAAGACGAGGTAAATCAAGGAAAAAGAGAGATCGGAAATGGAAACATATACTACGTCACAAGAAAGTTTCCAGAATGGAGGAGGGGATATTAACAGTTGACGATTAGCTACAACGGTTAAGACTACGCCATCTATCGAGGGAAAAGTTAACCTAGCTACCAAATACAGTAGAATCGGCTTATAATGGATTTCAGCGATTCAAGCGACTGTTCATCTCATCAGAATAATTTACTAATAAAATTTATTTCCACGTTTTTATTAAAAAAAGAGAATTCTATAACATATACATACATTATTGTGTCTTCTGTTGTTATCGTAGTTTCCTCCTTTTCTAGTCCTTCATCATCTTCCATGTGTTCTTCCTCATCTGGTTCCTCCATTGCTTGCTGAACGTCCGATAATTGTTTCGTAACTTCTAAATTTTCATCAATTCTCATATATTCGTCAAACTTGCTTAGAACCATTAGGTTACTGATGTTGACCACTTCACTCAACGGTATATTAACTTCTGCATCAACATCCATTGCTTCAGGATTATAATTTACTAGACCAGCATGACGATAGCTTAACAAATTCACAGCATCTAAATCAGTTACAGCTCCTGTAACACCTTTTTCTCGAAGTGCCATAATTTGCGTCAACATTTGTTTTCTATAAACTTGTTTCAAAGACCGAATGACACCTTGGTCCATAGGTTGCAACACTGACGTAGCATTAGATGGAAAGAAATCGAGCTTAATGTTATGAAGTTCAACATTTGGATGAGCAGGACAGTTATCAACCAACCATAATATTTTGCTTGTCTTTGTTATGTAAGCTCTCTGTCCCATTTCATCAAATAATCAATAAAGATTTGTGAAGTCATTCATGCTTTTTTATTAGCACAATAATCTTAGAAACTTTCCTAAAAGAGAACAGACAGGTATGAAGTACAGTTTTTCAGTACTGGAAGCATTAGCATAAACCATCCATGCTTTCTTTTGACATTTTATCCCCTGCACAGGTTTCTCCATTTATTTTATAAGTCTTATCTGGCAACATTCGGTAGTAAATCAATGTTTCATCAGCATTAAAAACGTCGTCCAAGGAGTAATCTTTACTTATAGCAGGCCAAACTTTAGAAATCCAATCATCAGTTACATTTCTGTCCACTGAAGCTGACTCACCACAAACTTTTCCAGGAACAATATTGTGTCTTTTTTTAAATCTATCTAGCCACCCTAAACTGCAGGGTTTCCATTACAAGCGAGCTCATTTTAGGTGGATTCCACTGTATAGAGATACAATAAGAAACGAAAAAGTTATTTTAAACGAAACAATTTCAAAATGAAGGGAATTTTACAAATAAATCCCCGCCATCCCAGACTGTTGTCTTCGTCGTCATCGTTATCTCCACAAACAATCCCGAAATGTGAGACACATTGGCAGGCAAATGCCTTGCCTATCGTTGGCTTTTAATATTGTTTGGGCGCAAAGTGTGGTAGATTTTGTCTTGGGCATCAATCCAGATCAAACGCTCTTCATAACCAGACTATCGAATAAAATCAAATCTAGATTAAACCCAAGGCAGACCATAGTATGTCATGCCAGTCTAGATGCAGCAGATTTTGTACTACAGTTTCATGTAAGTCAACTTATTGTTTTGGGGCGGTGGCTCAAGTTGTATCATTTTTAATTTTGACTGCGCATTCTCCTATAGCAACTGTTTAGAGTGCTTTTAGCGGTAGATAAAAAACAAAACTTAAACCTGGTGAAACCCCTTTTTGCGCTCATTCCCAATACGTAACAATACCCCCGCTTGAAACCTTCAACATTGAAGTTCGGACATTCTATCCGGAACAATGACGGGCGATTTACACAAAAGACCCTCCTGTTAATAGCGAGGGATATATGAGCAAAACATCGTTGCGGTGTAATATCGGTTTCGTTTCAGGAATCGGAACGCTATATCCCGAAATTTAATTGTAAAACTAGACCTTGCGGCTTGTTTTGCTCTCTCGCGGCGAGTTTAGCCCGTTTCAACATTGTTGCCCGGTAGCGTTCTTATATATTATCAAAGGTTATTTATTACATTTCTCTCGGGATATTTCAGACGGGGGAATTTAAACTTATATTTACCCGAATAATTCCCCATAACAAATCAAGTTCGCTTGTAATTTTTCCCGTTAATCCCGAATTAAATTTCTTAGTAGCGCTATTGGATATCGCGAGTGGAATAATTGAATACAAGCCACTCCATAACTCATAACTTCATTTAATTTTAACGAGCGGTAGGTACTCATTCCCCCAGACGACGTCATAACGTAATATTCCGTTCGAAATTTCCTAACAAAGGACACAACACACGGTGCGGCGCTCCCGCTTTCCATTAGATTCGTAATTACTGGATGACGGTGAGACGGGTAAAACTCGACGATTTAAAGGCAACAATCTCTACATCAGATTTCCTCTTGTTCTTGCTCTCCTTATCCACGGATTTCTCTCCGGTATTATGGCGCTCTAGCACTACCAGGATAATCAGAATTGCTTCGCTTAAAGCGGGTTAGTGTACAGATATGGACAGGAGAATTGGATGGAGCACTAGAAGCTTGTTATGGTTACGTTTAAAATACTGCAAGAATAACGGTATTATATCTGGATTAACTTTAGAGCCATGTTTCTATTTAAAACATTTTTTATGTTTATTACGAAGTTTATCAAAAAATACCGTGCCAGAAGTCGCGAGGAGCCAAATCGGGCGAATACGGTGGATGATCAATAAAAATAATGTGAAATCGTGAAACAAAAACCAGCTGCCTGGCTCTCGATATTCCGATCAAACTCGTCGAATTCTGGCCAACAATCGTTGTAGAACTCCCAGATAATATTGCGCGTTCACCGTCTGACCTTCTGGGACAAATTCCCTTCGAACAATTCCCTTTAAATCGAAGAAAACTGGGTCAGGATTATCTTGATTTTGTTCTTCTGAAAGCGTAATGTTTTCTCTTTTTGCTCTTCTGATGATTGCTGCCGCACTCTGACGTTTCGTTTTTGGCTCATATTGAAACCACGACGTTTCATCGCCACAGTTACAATGGCTGATATGCTTGCCGAATTCCTTTTGTTATGGTATGTTCTTCTTATGTGCAAGTATGTGTTTCGAATATTGGGTGCCACGATATATGAACAAATTCCCTTCGTGAACCCACGATAACGGACGTTACTGATACCGAAATAAAAATGAAATTTAAGAAAAGCAACAATGGCAAACTTTATATAAAAAAACAATAGTTAATTTATCTATTTTCTTTACGACCTCGGATTTATACAATGTAATAGTTTTATGGCCAAATACCTTTAAAATTTCTTTCTTCGCTTACGCTATGTTGATGCCGGTCCTTCCCGCGAAATGTCAGCTTCTTTTAGGTGCTTTGTCTTGGGGCTGGGGCGTGTTCTTTCTTATAATTTTCTTGCACCAGTATTTTAACTTATTGGCTACGTGCTGGCCCTTCACCAGTAAACACGGCCTTATGATTTTACTGATTATTTAAACAAATATATTAATTACAAAATCACTAACTGGGCCCTAACTTGGCAAACTTTTAACACTATTTGCAACGCGGACTAAACTTGTTCAATATCCCAGTTTCGTCTTCGATGAGTCTCAGGCGTTTTGTCGATGCTGCGTATGGGTCTATCGCATAGAGGGACGATTCTCATCAGATCAATACCGATCATTTTGCCGGTTAACGCGATCATTCAAAGTGAACAGACTCATTCCAACTGTACATAAACTCAACTCAGTAGTCTTCATCAAGGATTTGTCCTGACTGACTTATTACTAAGTTGGAGTCCAAACGATGCTAAATTATGGCGAGACCATATATAGGCAACTCTGTAGAATGGCGTTTCGATCCCATGTCACAGGCATTTGTGATGAAATTAATAGGGATTGAACTATGTCAATTTTGCATGATGTGTTCGTGGCTCCGTCTGTCAAACGAAACTTCATGGTTCGATTCCATGCATATTTTTTAAATAAAAATATTACTTATACATTATCTTATGTCTACGTCAAGAAATTCTTCATTGTTATATTGGTAAAATATTTTCGTCTACACCAGGAATCGAATCGTAAAACTTAGCTGAAGTTTAGTGGGTTGAAGTGTCTAGTGTTCTGCTTCTGCACCAAGAGATCCGGTGAAGAACTTCGTGAAACTTCACTTGCCGGTTAAATGCGCAGATGCAAATAAACTGCTCCACATAAGTTAGGCATATTATGCAAAATTTGATTTTTCAAAAGAGAAAAAAAAAAACGAAAGTTACTAATAACTTAATTTCAAATTAATCAAAAAGAAAAGAGAAAATGAACACAAATTTCTTCTTGATTTTCCTCCGAGTATGTCCTCCGTTGGCTTCAATGACAGCTTAGCAACGTCTTTGCATGCTGGTTATGAGATTATTAAAGTTTTCTTGCGGAATCTGTTGCCAAAGTTGCCAAATTAATCAAAAAAAAAGAGAAAATGAACACAAATTTCTTCTTGATTTTCCTCCGAGTATGTCCTCCGTTGGCTTCAATGACAGCTTGGCAACGTCTTTGCATGCTGGTTATGAGATTATTAAAGTTTTCTTGCGGAATCTGTTGCCAAAGTTGCCAAATTAATAAAAAAAAAAAGAGAAAATGAACACAAATTTCTTCTTGATTTTCCTCCGAGTATGTCCTCCGTTGGCTTCAATGACAGCTTGGCAACGTCTTTGCATGCTGGTTATGAGATTATTAAAGTTTTCTTGCGGAATCTGTTGCCAAAGTTGTGAAAACAAATTTCTCAATTGTTCCATTGTTTCTGCTTACGGTCTATGATGATCCAAAGCTCTCTGCAACTGATCCCAAGCATGCTCTGTCAGATTTACGTCAGGCGATAGAGCAGGTATAGCTAAATGAGGAATTCCATTTGTTTCAATTGCATCCATGACTACCATGGATCGATGTGGACGAATGTTATCGTCCAAAAAAAGGAAACCAGGACCCACAGCAGCATGAAAATCTGGCAAAATGTTGTTGATCACCTGATTCAAGTATATTTCTAAGTTCATGTTTAACGGAATAACCAGCAAGTCGGTACGGCCATCATAACAAATGCCTCCCTATACAGAAACAGTGCCTCCTCTGAAAGGATGAACTTTATTGATCGCCGATGTCTTGGAACCAAAGGTTGTGTCCAGTGTGACCTCCACTCTTCTGTCCAATTGACACGCTATCTTGCCCATTCTAATCTTTGTCGCTTAAATTTAATCCCATAAATTTATATCCCATAAACGTCTTCTGACAGTTTCAGCTGATATTGATGTTCCTGTGGCTTCTGCGAACCTCCTACTCAACATTCAATATGTGCTCACAGGTTCTCGGCATACAGAAATGGTAACATATCGATCTTCAGCTGGGGTAGTTATTGATGGGCGCCCAATTCTAGGTCTTTATTCAATGGATCCAGTTTCTTGAAAACGGTTAAAGAGTCTAGAAATGACACTTTGGCTAACTTGAAAAACGGTTGCTACGTCACTTTGTCGTTGACCATCGTATAGCAAACCAATTGCTCTAATTGCTTCATCAGATGTTAATTTACATCTAAGGCGTTGAGAATTAGTTAACGAACAAAATTTTGATACCAAATTTGCACAATAAGTCAACAAATTGACAAGTAAACCAAAAAACCAATTGATTCGTTAGAATGGGTCGTATCGCATAGGTAGGTATAACTTCCAACTTTAATAAAATGTCAAATATGACAAATATTTGAAAATTAAAAAATTGAACAGATTTTGAGATCCTTATATCCTTAACTTATCTGGAGCAGTTCATCATACATTTTTTCTAAGCAATTGAGTTTCCATCTAAAGCTCCTGTTATGTTCTTTCTTTTTTTTTGGAACAAATGGTCCAATTGCTTTTGTGTTTTGTCATTCCTTTCCTTATCTAAGTTCTTTTTTATATCGCTATTTTACTCTCGATTTAGCCTTCTTCTTTTTTTTATCCAAGAGACTTTAGTTACTAAATTATTTTTCTTACAACTTAATCTTCAAGTTAAGAAAGGACAAGGGGTAGTTCCATAAATTTGCTTGGTATTGTTGATGATGAAGGCCTACCAGCCCTCGAAACGCGTATACTGAATTAATTAGACGTTGGGATGTTGCTGTTACCGATCTTTTATCTGTATTTTACAAGCAGCTTATCAAGTTTATAGAAATTCCAACACACATAAACAATGATACAAATTTGGCAAATTTTCATTCTTATCTTGAGCTAGTTAGGAAACTTAATTGCCGTGTCAAATCGTATTATGAGGAGTTTGTATCCTAATAATAGATTAACGACATATTGAGCTAATGTGCATGAGCTGTAAGCTGCTGGGGCTTGTCCGCTCTCAAAGCTCCCCATCCAGTCTAAGAGCTTCAATAAGCTGCAATAACTGTGGTGATTTCAGAGAACGACGTCTTTGCTAGGAAAATTGACTTGGACTTTTGTAATAGTGATTCAGTTAGATGTTAGGTGTTCTGGATTTTCATCATCTGCCCCACAGAACCTGCAGTTGTTATTCTGTTTCAGACCTATCCTTGTTATGGGACAACGCCTTGTAAGAAAATTTGCTCTCTCTGCTAGTTGCAATTTCTAAGGAATGTCTTGGAGTGTCTCAAACCATACCTATACCGCAAAACGGCTCCAGTACACAGTGCAACTCTGTTTTCTTCGCTTAGATCGCTTAGTCTGCTAAGGCACGCCCAAACTAATTTCGAGCTGTCTATCGGAGAAAATTGCTAAATTTGAATCCTTGAATTCCAGGATATGAATTTAAGTGATGCCTTAACCATTGATAAGCCATGTTGGGCGGCCAGTAAAGCATCATCTTTAAACGATTTAATAACTTTCGAAGTAGATAAATAGCTCTGAATAAATCTCTTCGAGAGAAACTTATAAGAATGTTAGCATTTACCACGATACAAGAAAACAAAGACACCAAATGCAAATTCACACGTCATCAATCGAACTTAAGCATACTAAAGTACAACAGGCTATGTATCTTACGCAAGATCTTGCAACAACACCATTATATGCTTATGCAACCTTGCAGGAGCGTTCGCATTCCATCTCATGCAAAAATTCCGTCAACAACGGATTCGAGAGAACATGAATGAAATGCCAATATAATAAATGCGTCGTATTCTCACCGTTCTTACCTCTTAGCTATTCGGGCTCAAACGTGCCACAACTATGTATGTATCTATAAGGTAATACGGTGTATTGTATGTGGATCGTATACTTGGAACGTGCAAAAAAAATCTAATAAACTTGTCAGGTTCCGTTGTACGATTTCTAAACATTCGGAAATTGAAGTTTAATTTATTATTATTGTGATGAATGTATGTATAGACGTCTTTAATTGCTTCGTCGGTTGTAATTAGCAGGTCAAACACAAAGAAATGGAGCAGCATCATCTCCCTAGAGCGTATACACACGCTCTTACGTAATCGGGTTTCCTGAACATTATCAAGGCATGTACTGTACAGCTGATATCATTACACATTCTCTTTCTAAAGCGAGGGCCGCTTGTGTGACAACACACAAAGCAAACAAGTCAAACGGTCGAGATACATTAAAACGTGTATTATAGAGACCAACAAGCTAAACTAACAAAGGTAAGGTGAGTGTCTCTCACAGCTATTCAGGTTTGTATATCTTGCAGGCTGTGTGCATGTATGATGCTTTATAAAATGGAAGAAATGAAGAGGCTGTGCGTATTAAAAATGTAACCGGTTTATAAAAAGGTTGCTTTCAGGGAATCAACGCCGGTGAACATTGGATGTTCCAGATATATTTCCACAAAGAATTGCTTCATTAATTAGATTATCGTGTGTACATACCTATTCGTATTAACTAATGAGAGTTAGATAAAATTCAAGGAAGCACCTGCTGGTTAGTAAGTGCAGTGATTCACTTTTAAATTATCGATTCATCAATCATTTCATCGAATTGGTTTCAGATGTGTCATCAAGATATGAGGATATGATTCAAATATTTCTACGTGAAAATATTACAGAATTTTTAGACCTAATAATAGGAGTTATTTGATAAACCAACCTTGACCTTGTAAGGAAGCATCGACACTTGCTAATCCACTTTTTTTCTGTGTTCTACTACTTCCCATCCAGTATTTAGAATAACAACTCGCGAAGCTGAATTAAACACGTCCTCTTTTATTGTCTGATACCTCTCCACTTGTAGGTCAATACAATAATTATGTAAATTAACTTAGTTGGTGGAATAAACTGACATTGTCTATCGACAAAAAATGTTTAAAAACAAAAAACAATGATTGATACATTAATAATATCAACGTTTATTTAGTTTTTCAACTCGAAGTTTCCAACCCCTTCTTTAAGTTTTGTCTCAGAGAGACCGGGAAACTGCTCACAGAGATATCTGAGGGAAATAAAATCGTTTTAAGATCTACTTGACTCTCCTTCTCAACGTTCTCAACTCCAGGAACCAAAGTTCTTCTTACTGGCCATTCTCTTTTAACATGGTGTTGTTTACGGTCACGGCTATCCCATTCACAAGGGAAGTTTGTGCAGTCAGGCTCTGTTGGCCTAATAACATAGTAATCACTTTCAAATCCCAAACAGTTCACTTATGATCAGAGTACTTAACTTGTTAAGTACCTATTCGGGGTTCTTATAAAATTCTTTCAAATGAACTGAATGTTCTACTGGTACAGATGTATATTGGTTGCCATTGTGAAGAACAGCTTTCAAGCTTCCTTTAGAGCAATCAATGAAAAGTCTCCATTCTTCCGAATGTTTTTCTTTCGACTTCTACCCTAAAACCTCGGCTAAATGCTTTGAAAGGCCTAAGTCTCTAACCAAATCGTTTAGTTCCGACTACATAAAGAGTTTTGGCTCATTGTAGGTGGGCTCAGAAGTACCATCATGGTCATCGTCATCACTGCCTTGAAAACAACTGATCAAAATCATCTAAAATGTTTTCAAGTGTAGCTGGAGGGCAAGGTACAGCTAAATAAGGCCGCATAGCTGAAAAAATGTTTGGATACGAAATCTCCTTTTTATTTTTCAAATTAAAACCTTGCACACAGCAACAGCAAAAGTGACAGACATCACTGTGACGTGCAAGTTCTCTCCAAAACCATAGGTATCACTAAACGAAATAATTTCTTCTTACCTTGAAACCATTGTTTCAGTTCTTCAACACACACAGAACACACTTTATGAGGAGCCCATTGTTTGTGTTAATCCCTCAGTTTTATACCAAAGTAGACAAAGTAAGCCCTTTTAACAAAGTCAGAGATGTTTCTCTGTTGCTTTTTAACAGTATAGGTCCCACAAATATAGTAGAAACAATCAGGAGAGTTCAGGCAACCTCTAGAATCCATTTCAAAGCACAAAACTAAAACTGTCGAAGAAACAGTGATAGAGTGCTCAGCATAGTGATTAGTTCCACATTGACTACAGACAGTAACTTGATTTTGCAGTGGAAACTGTTGAGTAAACAGAGAGTGGAGGGGAGGGCTGGAAGAGAGGAAGGGCTATTGATAAAGACAGGATACTGGCAGCAAATCAAGTATGAACCGGATTCTATCAGTTTTACTGTACAGTTTTGTTAAAAAAGAAAAGCTGTCTCATGTTGCCAACCTAAATTTAGGGTGGTTACTTTCTAAAAATATTATAATTGAAATTTTTGGAACAATTATATCATCGCAGACCTGTATTATCTTGAACACTAGCTGGTAAATTAAACGTAGATGTGTCAAAAGAGAGAGCCGCAGGTTCTAGATGAACTGTTTGAGAAGATTGCGAAGGTGGTGGTGGTAGATCTGTCACGCTGACCGGTAGAAATTCACCGTCCCCGAAAACATCTCTGTTAAACGGTTCTATGCCAGAAACTTCGAAACCTTTTGTAATGATTAGTGCAGTGGCAAAGATGGGACGTCATATATCGTCATTGACTTTTCCGGGTTTTACGTAGCCAACTATCTTGTGCAGAAGATGAATATTTTCTAAAAGGATCAAACACACTTCTGTCCAACGGCTGGAGACGATGTGAACAATGGGGTGGAAATGACAACATTACCGGTTTTATTTTGCGTAGTTTATTGTTTGTATTGCCAAATGGGACTCATGATTATCCAACAATAATAAGATTAGTTTTTCTTTCGATGGGTTAACATGAGCAACGAAGGATTCAGGAACTGTAATATTGTAACGCAATGCACACTCATAGGCCAATTTGTGAACTTTCTTAGGAGTCAAACCAAAATCGATTTTCGAAGCTTTTTTAAATATTTAACTAGGATGGCTGATTGCTGATCATTAAAAACTGAACGTCATAGTGTTTCCTAGTTGCTCTCCCGTAATGCGAGGTTACCAGATTTTATATTCGGGAAATATTTGATATCTTACAACCTGCCCTGGTCTCCCCTATCATACAATTAATCAAAGAAAGATCAACTGCTCGCAGATAAGCCGATTAACTTAAGTCCATATTCAATTGATGTTTGTGCTGAAGATAATATTCATAATAATACCAGCTGCTATGTTCGTTGCATATTTAGCGAAGTACCCCACTAGATTAATCCCTGTCTAATTCTTGACTCAAAAGTTGAAAAATAGTAACATGACAAAATCTCTATTTGTACCAAATGTCGGAGTCTAAAAAAGACGTAATAAGCACTTGCCACTTTTTGAAATCGTCCTAAGAATTTGCTAGATTTATTGGCCGCATTCACTTGTCGTCCACTTTAAGTAATAAAGGCGTATTACCTGTTCAAGGTTGAGCACAGATGTTAAAAAAAACTGTCTTATCTTTATTTAAAATGAACCGATTTTTGTCGAACCAGTTTGGAAGCAGTTCTGTTTACTTCTACAAAGTTATGGTTTCTACAAAGTTGACTCTTGATTGGTAGTTATCACCTGATTTATAAATAAGTATCAATCTAGAGATTTTGAAAACTTGGGACAACGGAAAACGAACATGTATCAATTGCATTGTCGACCAATACTCTTAGGCATCAGGGCAAATATCATCAGTTCCTCTAGATTTGTTTATATATACAATAATCGATTGTAATCAAATTTAAATCTTCTCAATGGAAAATGCAGGTCTCTATACTAAAAAAGTGGCATCCACTGAATGAGCCATTAAACCCCATCAATCTACCATTCTACATGTAACAAGGTCAAATAACACATTACACACACATGTACAATGTGAAACAGGCAGTACAGCTTAAAAAGCCGCTAATAGCTAGCACCCAAGCAAGCGAATTATCTATAGTTTTTAACTCTTCCGAGCATAGCGGCACACGTTATGTACCACCAAATTTGGGGGTCATCACTGCATGCTGGTACATACCCCGTACCATCTTTTTAAAATTTACTGCTTCAAGCATGCTGGTATTTTCCACGTACCACCATCATGGACGCAAATCTGTGGTATCCTAAAACATATCTAGATGGCGGCATCAGTCTAATTTGAATATTTTGGTAATTTGGTAATCACATGTGTCGTTGCACATTTTGCCGATGACAGTTGATATGTTCTTCAGTAGTACTTATGTAGTTTTCTGTTTTTCAAAAGTGTTACAGCCCTGAATAACGTGTTATTATCTTGTAGGAGGTAAGTGACCGTAAAAGATTGAAGTACAAGCGCATTATTTTCAAGATAATCGCCTTTTTTTAACGTCCATTATTTGTACCACCATGCAGCACCAGCTTTATTCTTTTTTTTTCGTATAATGGACCCTAACGAACTTCCAATTAAATTAGTCGGCATGACTGTAGACGACCTCATGGAGGATTTATATGTTGACATTCCTTCTGGTAGTAATTCAACATGTGAGAGTGGTCCCTCCAATGATGACACGGATAATCCTTTCGAAGCAGGGTCGGACTCTGACGATGATGACATACCACTTGCTGAAGTACAACGAAATTTACGTGCATCCCGAGGTCCTAGTCAACCACCTACACCACCCACAAGATCTGTTCGGATACCACCGGAGTGGAGTAAGACAAAATATGTAGTGGAACCATCGCTCCCCATGGTAGAAGACTGGCGTTTACCAGATTTTGTTCAAGCTGTGCAAACGCCTCAGAACCTTTATAATTTATTTATAACGGAAGATGTTATTGAGCATATAACTTTTCACATGAATCTATGCCCAGCAAGAATATCAAAAAAGCGGACGTGCTTATACACCAACATCTGCGAATGAAATTCGGGCGTTTATTGGAATAAAAGTGTTGCCGAGTTATAGGGACTATTGGTCCTCTGCGCCAGATTTACACGTTGGACGTTAATAGATTTGGCTGGCTGTTATCTCACATCCACCTTAATGACAATGATGCCATGCCCAAACGAGGAGATGCAAACTTTGACAAACTGTACAAAGTAAAACCATTTTTGGACAAACTACAAAACAATTTTATAACTTGTTTCCAACCTTCGGAAATAATGGCAATAGACGAATCTATGATCAAATTTAAAGGGAGACATTCTTTGAAACAATATTTGCCGAAAAAACCTATTAAACGCGGCTATAAAGTGTGGGTATTAGCTGACAAGTCTGGATATTGCCTTAAATTTCAGATCTACACTGGAAAAGTAGGGGACACAGTTTAGAAGTCATTGGGTGCAACAGTTGTAAAAACATTATGCACTGGATTAGAGCACAAATTACATAAAATATTCTTGACAATTATTTCAGCTCAGTACAGCTGATGGAGCAGTTAAAAATGATGGGAATTTTTGCTTGTGCAACAATTAATCCAACTAGAAAAGAACTGCATTCAAATCTGACAAAGATTTGCAACGTGGAGACTTTGATTATTTTATTAGTGATTCTGGACTATCAATAGTAAAATGGAAAGACAGGCGCAGTGTTCATCTGATTTCTAATTATCATGACCCCAACGAAACCACGACAGTAAAGAGGCGGAACAAACAAGGCCAATCCGAAGATATTTCTTGTCCCTTGGTTTTTGTGGACTACAATAAAAATATGAATTGTGTTGATAAGCTCGATCAGTTCAACTCCACTTATGAAATAGATAGAAAAAGCCACAAGTGTTGGCATCGAATTATGTTCCATTTTATAGACATTTGTGTTGTGAACAGCCATATATTACATCGATTACTAGAACTTCCATCTGTCTCACTGAAAGATTTCAGACGTGAAGTTATATCTGGGTTGCTTCTTCCAACCATAACTTTACAAAAGAAAAGGAAACACTCCTCTGGGGCTATTCAGATCAAGAAACATAAGCCCCACATTCCACTAGGTGTCCGCCAAGCAAATAATGCACATATGCCAGAAATTGGTACACACCGAAGATGTGCATTATGTAGTGATGAAACGGTCCAAGTACGTATCGAGTGTTCTTTATGTAAAGTTCCTTTATGTTTAAAACGAGAAAAAAACTGTTTTAAATTATTTCACCAATGATTATTTGTAGCCCCCTAGATGCATGGCGGTACGATGTTTGTACCACCATCAAAATTTTGAAAAATAATAAAAATTTTTGAAAACTATTGTTATAGTGTTGTTATTTATGTAATGTTAAGTTAATATTATGAATTTTACATTAATCCCACGTGACCTTCTTGTACCACTTTTAACGCTCTTTAAGATGGAAGAATAAATAAAACAAATGCGCAGCGCGTTTTCGAGTTTTGCCGAAAAATATGTTTTTTTCTCAAATGGAAACCCCTGTATATTATATCATTTTCTGCTAGAACTTTAATTTTTAAACAAAAAATCTTATAAGACATTTTTTACTGCGATTAAAAATACTTGAGTTATAATGAATAAACGAAAACAGCTAAATAAGTTTTATAAACTTTATTTTATATATAAACTTATCATTAAAAGAAAATAAAAATTACTGATTTTTTCATAGAAGATGTTCAAAAATACCACCTTGTTGTTCAATACATTTTTGTACCGGGTGTCCAATTTTCGATGGTTTTGGAGGGTATCTCACTTATTCGTAAAGATAGAGAGTTGCGGTTTTCGCATTACTTACATTGCTACTTTTTTGTGAAACGAAAGATGCCGTGAACAAAATTTTCATAGCTCACTTCGTTTTCGAGATACAGGGTGATTTTGAAAATATTGCATTTTGGAAACCCCCTCGTATCTCAGTTATCGTTTAACTTATCGAAAATGTAAAAAATATTTTTAATGCAGTTTTTTACGTAGACTCCAGTGGCGTAGACAGATTTCCGCTGAAGACTGTAATTTTTTAGATATTAATCAAAGTTATGTTTTTTTAAATGAGACATCCTATATATTTTTTGATTGTTTGGTTAAGCTTTTTACAAGCTTTTCAAAAATATATAACACTTTAGATATATTTGCATTTGAATGAAAATTCTAATTAATAACTACATTCTGACACTATTCTGACATAAACCACCTAAAACTCGTAAATTGACATAAGACTTAGTTGTTTTTTTTATTCGCAATGGCCTACTAACAAAAAAATTATATTTTTAATTTAAAATGCAAATATCAAATCTAAAGTATTATATATTTTTGAAAAGCGTGTAAAAAGCTTAACCAAACCAATAAAAAATATATAGGGTGTCCCATTTAAAAAAACATAACTTTGACTAATATCTAAGAAATTACAGTCTTCAGTGGAAATCTATCTACGCCACTGGAGTCTACGTAAAAATCTGCATAAAAAACATTTTTTACCTTTTCGATAAGTTAAACGATAACTGAGATACGAGGGAGGTTCCAAAATGCAATATTTTCAAAATCACCCTGTATCTCGAAAACGAAGTGAGCTATGAAAATTTTATTCGCGGCATATTTCATTTCACAAAAAAGTAGCAGAGTAACGCGAAAACCGCAACTCTCTATCTTTACGAATAGGTGAGATACCCCCCAAAACCATCGAAAATTGGACACCCAGTACACGCCTCCGAACTTCTCGAATTGCTTAGCTGTTTTTATTTAGTCATTATAACTCACGTATTTTTAATCCCAGTAAAAAATTTCTTATAAGATTTTTTGTTTAAATATTAAAGTTCTAGCAGAAAATGATATAATATACAGGGGTTTCCATTTGAAAAAAAAATATTTTTCGGCAAAACTCGAAAACGCGCTGCGCATTTGTTTTTTTTATTCTTCCATCTTAAAGAGCGTTAAAAGTACTATAAGTTTGCTAATTTAAACAGTCTTGTATCTTTAATAATAACGAAGTTACCAATGGTGAACACTTAATTTGGATTGCCCTGTATATTTTTTAATTCGCATCATATGTCATTTTTATATTACGTCACAAAGTATTTATGGCTAGACTATGTAGTGACATTTTTTTAAAATTCAAATATTAAAAAATAATTCAAATATCGATTATTCTCAGTCTCTTTAATGTGCCAATTTGTTTTGATGTTAGTGTTTTTTTAGCTCATTCTTGTTTTATTGACCTAACACGAAAAATATGGAAGATTAAAAGATTCTTGACTGGTATAGTCCAGACAATTTTCCTAAATAAAATTGATGTCAGATCGAATTCTCAGAATGTACTATTGTGTAATAGTGACATACTCAACGTAAGGTCATAAACATTCGCGAATATCCACCCAGTCAAGGTTTTCTTCTTTTGCACGAGTCTGTGTATGTATGTACATACATTACATCTGTTTGAATTACAACTATCACCGTTGAAGGCTGTCTACAAGAAATGTAATTATATTCTCGGATACAGCTACAATAATTAAATTTGTTATTACATGAATTATAACGATTACGTTGATGTAAAATGATGATAGTTAGTTGCGGGTTTTGCAAACCAATTCTGGTGAAATGATGAGAAATTAAAGATTAATTGCACAAAATACAATTCGTGCATAACACTTCTTGAACCATTCGCGCGTTGAATTGTTTCCGAAAGGATGAAATCGAAAAAAAAAATTGAAAGTTAATCGAGACGTTCACGAAAAAGAAAAGAACGACGAACTTATTGTTCGGGTACCGGGGTTTGATCGGTGAGATTTTAATTAAGCGTCGGTTATTGTTCGCCTGGAAACGTTCTCAGGAGATTTTAATTAGAAACAAGACGTCGCGTCGTTACACAAGTATAACAACAAGAGTTTATAATTACATATTTCCCACGCTTTAGTCTTCATTTTTTTTTAACATAATTTCTATTCTAACCAAAAAACTTCACCGCAATCTTGTGTCAAGAACAACCCGTTCGCCTGAACGGTGTAAAATGTCGATAAGTTTTCGTAAAACTTTCGCAGTTTAACTCCGGAAAATGGGCACGAGATCCTGTCGCCTCACTTACGATTTATCCTCATCCTAGGAAGTCACCACGCTTCTCGACGCTCAAGTGGCGCAGTCAACCGGCCGTGATATTGGAAAAGTCTTCGGTGAGACAAGGCGATGTTAGAATATCTAATAGGATCTGTTGTAGGGTTTTTTTTCCCCCGCTTAAAAGTTAAATTATTAAATCAAGCTAAAAATAATCCCAGCGATAAATAGATTTTAATATGAATAATTAAGGGAAATATATGGATGATGCGTGTTAATTTTAGACGGAACTTCCTGATTCCATAAATATTATATTTAATCCCGCTGGTAGTAACATGATTATGCAATTGAATAGGGGGCGTCCCAATTATTCATGTAAAATCTTCCTTCCCGTTTATAATAACACAAACTCGCGGAAGTTCATAAATAATGCAAGAGGGATGTAATAATTCAGCGGAAGAGGTGCTGTGAATTATGCATGTTTAGATGCAATTGCATACACGTGGGTGACTATGCTAATGCAGGTTGAGTTTTGTGCTTTTCAGGGAAATAAAATAAAAGCAATTTAAGTTGACCAAGATAAATAAGCTTTCTCAAAATAGCCATCAACCACATCAGACTCCACCTCTTTATTGTTGGCAAATCTTTTACTACCGAGACATTTTTTTTTAAGTTCGGAAACAGAATAGGGTGATTGAAGATGCAATTCGAACTTGATTTCATTAATTTTGGCCATTGCGATAAGGCACGTGTAAACTGGTGCATCGTCTTGATGAAGCAACGTCGCACAACAATGCTCCTTCCTCCGGGAAACGTATTAAAGACAGCACAAAAGTGAAGTCTCAGAAACATTTAGACATTGATCAGATGTTTAAGTTCAGATAATGGTGCAGAGTACGTGAATAATCAACTGAAGGAAATCTTGCAAGAATCTGGCATCCGACACCAAACAGGTCACCAGTTTCAGTGACGAGAAAGACACCTGAAGAGCCGTGGACAGGCGAGGAACCCAATTTCCCATATTTCAAAGAAAAGTGGACGAAAATGGGATGAGAAATTTCTTAATCATATTTACATCCACAGAAAACGAAACCATTGTTTGGTGAACTTAGGATTTAGAGCAGGGTTGCCCAAACTATCTTCGGCAAAAGACCCTCTTTCCAAAATGAACTGATACCTTCGACCTCCATATCTCTCTGTAATCTCTTGAAATAAATTGAGTAGTAAATGAGTGTATTATCATTTAAGCTCCAACGAATTTCAAAACGCAAATGAACTTTCAACCTAAGTGCAAGTTTGTATCTTTCGGGCATTGCCGTGGTTGTTGTAACAAACTTGACGTTTCGCTGATCATACTGCCAGCTTCTTCAGAAGTTCTCTAGAGAGACTTCAGAAAGATACATCTTTATGGAACAGTGGCCGTGAAAGCCTACATTCGATTAAGTGCAAGTTTGTTACACATACGAGGGAGCGTTTTTATATTCGCGGAATGGGGGATAAGGGGTGGAAATAAAAAGAACCAAATTATTTTTCTTTTTCAATATATTCACCTGCAAGACGGATACATTTTTCACATCTTTCAATTAATTTATTTATACCCTCATAAAAAAATGATTTCTCTTTATCTGCAAAATACGCCGAAACTGCCTCCTTGACTTCATCATCGGCAGTAAATTTTTTACCCCGCAGCTCTTTTTTCATTTTCGGAAACAGGTAATAATCACTCGGAGCCAGGTCTGGGCTGTAGGGTGGGTGATTCACAATGTCGATGCCCACCTTATGCAGGGCAGCTAACGCAACGCGGCTCTTGTGGACGGGCGCGTTGTCGTGCAAAAGAAGCACACCTTTCGTCAATTTTCCCCGTCTTTTCTCTTTAATGGCTTCTTTTAGTCGCTCTAATATTGAAGCGTAATATTCTCCGGTTATAGAAACACCTTTATCTTTATAATCAATCAACAATATTCCTTCCGAGTCCCAAAATACCGTTGCCATGAGTTTCCCAGCTGATTGTGACACTTTAAATTTCTTGGGAGGTGCTGTGCCCTTTTTATGCCACTGCATGGAGTCTTGTTTGGACTTGGTTCATAATGGTGAACCCAAGTTTTGTCTCCAGTAACAATTCGACTCAATACACCATCCTTGTTTTCATTACAGGCTTGTTGAGGTTTTTTAAAAAGTTTCAAATAAAAACTTGTGTTAATTAATAGGGGTCGATTTTTAGACCTCGTCCAACCTCAGAATCAGTTTTCGATTATGTCGACCCCAAGAGGTCGATTTCGACCACTTTAACTATTTCAATTGAAAAACATTGCATAAGGAAGATAAATGTCTGCTTTCCCAATCGGGAAAGTCTTCGTTGACAGTTATATGTATTTGAATTCTGAAAGTCCAGATAAGCTTGCGTAATGCTCTTTTGATCAATTGCAAATGTTTTTTATGCAAGGAATTTTCAGATTTCAATTTTATTATTTGATCTGATTATCTGATGACTCTCGTGTCCAAGAATGGTACCAAATGTCCGATTCACATTCAATAGTAAATTGAACACTAAACAGTTCAACCCACAAAACACCAAAACACTTTTTACTAGAAACCGACGTGTTTTTATAGCAAAGCTGTCATTATCAAGGCGATAATAAACCTGTTTTGTAGATTGAAGTTTTTAGTGTTCTACTTCTGCACCAAGAGATCCAGTGAAGAACTGAATAAATTGAAGGGTGGGACTGAAATTGTTGAAGGTTGTAATATCGTAGTAGGCGTCGACATATTTAAATATAAAGGCTATTTTGAGGATGACATCATCTAATATGTGGGTGGTTTCTGGGATATATTCTGGGGTCAACTGACAGGAAGAGAGGACTCCTAAATGTCTTTCATATTACTATGGGTTCGAACGAATTAAAACAGTTTTAAATTGATTTTACTTTCTGGAATTGTATACACTGAGGGTGCTCATCCACAAATTGGTGCTCTATGATTAAACGAATGATATTCAGATTTTCCCTGGAACGAGGTGGTTCGGTTCTAGGCTTTTATCTCATGGATTCACAGATGCGAAATAATGTGTTCGCTTGAGTTTGTCCAGATTTTGTTTTCTAACTTCATTAATGAGTTAGCGTTTAGCTATGCCAAAGATAAGTTTCGATCCAATAAAGTCTAGTTTGATCCCCTATCATACAAGTTCATCCGCTTCAGTGCTGGAATGCCTTGGAAATCATAAACTCAACATTCCTAGACTTAAAGCTATATAAACACAACACCAACTTTTGTATTTTCCTTTGGTTTCTTGTGTTGATCCAGTTGCTCCTGTGTGGATGCTTGGGATTCAATATCTAATATCGAATGTGATTTTCAAGAAATTCCTTATTTTTATTTTTAAAGTTTGTCATTTTCTCTTCACACATTTGTTTCGGAACACTCATTACGATATTTAAACCGTGAACTATTTAAAGGTGTCAGTCCTTTTGATGAGTATCGAAGATCAAGCGTTATCTACAAACAAATCATTTGAGGAGCTGTATTGCTAACTAGTAATGGCTATTATAGACAAAACACTGGATAAGTTTTGTTAAGAAATTATAGAAAAAAAAACTAGGAGGTTGACCACTACCAATCAGTCCATGAAACTCATAAATCGAGATGACTCCATTGATGACTTTGAAAACAAGTTAGATCATCTTGTTGACATGCTTGTTTGGGTTTGGGTTTGGTTGTTTCTCCTAAATCGAAAGAGTCTAAAATTCAGTGCTCTCCATGACTTCATCTTAAACTCTCGTGAAGCTCCATAGTTATGTTTGCCATCATAGCATTGAAAGAACACCCAACCCAAGAACTGATTTTCAAAATCTATTATTTAAACCAACTGGCACTCCAAACATTGTTCAAGAGAGACGCATTAAGGAACCATTAACGGTACTACCTCATTCTTCAGTATATATAATATTTTGTCCCCTACTATACTCGTATTATATTCGAAACTCTCGTTTCTATCGGAAATGGAATTAAGAGAACCGGTTCGAATAAAAATACACCTCGACGCGATGGTCATAATATGCTGCGTGAATTTCTTCCGACTTCACTGCACGAAGACCGTCCGGCGAAGTATCAAATCGCCCGGCTCGCTACTACGGCTTAAGCCTGCTGGATGTAATTCGACCGTGAAACCATCTGAATCCGATGCCAATGGCCAATCGGTCTTGTACAAGGTCGTTAACTCTCTCCTGGGTTCGCTTGTGTCTTCGGATATCGTGCGCGACGCGGTGAAACAACGATCTAGCGTTAAGTAAATTGTATTACGTCAGTAACGACGTCTAGATTGGGTCGCTTCTGAGTGTGTCTGGAGATTGGAGATTTTAAAACGCGACTAGGAAATGCTCTTCGAAAGTATACGTTAGGGGATACTCCGGTTGGAATTGCATCGCTCGGTGGCTGCATTGGGATTAATTTGAGCAAGCCTCAATGGTATTGCAAACTCTTTCATGCAACCGTAAGATGTTACTGTCTTTGCAACGATAACAAAGAAATTTCTGGAAATCTTTAATTTGGGGGAATAACCAAAAATAGTCCTGAAGTCCTATTTAGGAAAGTAAGGAGTCTGATGAATAGTTCTTGGTAATGTTTGTCCTTTATGATGCACAAAAACATTTTTGTCTTCAGAAATGATATTTGGTCCCATTGTGGTGCCCACATCTGTATCGATTTATAGCCATGAATCTGCACTTCATCATCAACGATCATAGTGCGCAAGAAATTAGATTCCTGGTCACTCTCATCGTATCTGATCTCTTTCAACGACATTTTCAACTTGGGGAGTGTCTAAAAATTATATAAACAGTGTTAATATCGTGGGGGAATACTTTGAGTGGATAAAAATATCGTAGCAACATACCAAGGGCGTCACATGATATATCACCATCTAGCAATTCAAGAAAACTATTTTTGTGCAATTTCCAGATGGAGACATCACCCTTCCATCATGAACCAGCTTCAGAATTTTTAATATTGCGGATACTCTCTCCTTATCTAGTCTCCTTCTGAAGTTTTAAAAAGATTTTCTCAAGCTTTAAAAGAATTTGCACCAAGAGATTTAAGATCCACTGGAGCAAAACTTGACTGACTTCTGACAGATAGATCTATATCAACTGAAACTGTTGATTTCGGAAAGTTCATCAGCATCAGGAACTGCAGCAATAATCTCCTAACTCACACAGTTTCTAAAACAAGAATTGCCCAAAAAAGGAAAACCTTCAGAGGTCCCTCATTAGGTTAGTGACAGTTAGTGAAGAAATATCAATGTTTGCTTGAAAGTAGTTGAAATAAATCTGATCATTACTAAGTTTAGTCTGTTGCATTCCGTGCTTCTGATCTATTGATTTAAAAGGGTATAACATTGTCTTTGCTTGTGCTGTTCTAGTATTGGTCGATGAGGAAGTTATATCTTTGGAAGACCATTTTTCGAATTCAATCTTCGATGTTGTGACCACGTTTATCTTATCAAATTATATCAAACCTGTCTTCTGATCATAACTTTTTGGCTTCTCTTCATAATCATAGGGAGGGGGGAGGCAGAGGGGGAGACCTGCATAGGACTATTATAACATTGCCTTTCTGGTTGGTTCTTTTGCAGTCCACAACAAGGATCAGGTCCAATAAAAGGCATTTTTGCTGCTTCTTTGGCAAGATTATCTGCCTTTTTGTTCCCTTCGATCCCTTGATGGCTTGGGACCCACTGCCTTAAATTGCAAATATAGTCACTTGATATACTAATTGTTGCGCCTCAGTAATCGAGTTCCATAGGCACTTCGATGTCCACTTCGTACGGTTTTCGATGACCACTTTGTAGGGTTGGTTGAAGTTGTATTGGCTAGTGATCTTGTCTTTTGCAATGTAAATCAGGTAGGTAATGTTGGGATTTTCAAGGATTTTTAGGTGTCCTCTAATGTCCCAAGATTTTAATCCGTTAAGTCTGTCTAGAGATAGGGGCACTTGGTAGGTTCTTTTGAAAAACATATCATAGCCAAATTTATCCTACAAGCTTTAAACCTGGCCTCTAACCATAGTCGTTTTGTTTTTTTTTTTTTTCATAAAAAGCGAAAGAACGAAATGATAGAGGTCTTAATAATTCTCAGATTATTAAGACCCGTAAATAATCCTCAGACGAAGACAGGAAATCAGATCTTCTCTTGAAAAATGTACGATAGCCATGTTCATCCCGTAGACGTCAATCTGACCATGTCTTCTGACCATGATTTTTTGGTTCCACTCTAAAACTCTCTAAAAAGAGGAAAGACAGTATGATAAAGGTCCTAGTGGCCCTCAAACTAACAAAGGGAAACCTGATATTCTTTTGAAAAATCTGTGGTTAAATACTTGTTCTGTAAACGTCTTCTGACCATATTTTTTTAGAGTCTTTCTAGAAAACTGGAAACATGAAAGTGTAGAGATCTTAATAATCCTCAGGCTGACATGGAAAATCTGATCTTCTCGTGAAAAATTCACCATAGTCATATTTATCCTGTAGACGTCAAATCTGTCTTCTGACCATGACTTTTTGGTTTCTCTCCATAAAAAGAGGAGAGACAAACTGAGACCACTGTCAGAGAGTCTAACACAGGAAATCAGATCTTCTTGTGAATCATAGTCTTTAGCTAGATTTATCTAGTGAGCTTCAAACTTGTCTTCCGACCATAATTTTTTAGTTTCTTGCCAGAAAACTGGAAACATAAAAGGCTAGACGTCTTAATAATCGTCAGACTAAAACAGGAAATCAGACCTTCTCTTGAAAAATACATACACAATTTTTTAGTTCTTTTCAGAAAACTGGAAACATGAAAGGGTAGACGTCTTAATAATGCTCAGACTAAGATAGGAAATTAAATCTCTTCTTGAAAAATACACCATAACCATATTGATCCTGTAGACGTCAAACAAGTTTTCTGGTCATGGTTCATTAGTTTTTCTTTATAAAAAGAGGAAAGAAAAGCTCCCAGAGGTCCTAATGGTCTTCAGTCTAACGCAGGAAATCAGATCTTCAAACATGTTTTCAGACCATGATTTTTTGGTTTCTCTCTATAAAAAGATGAAAGACAACATGGTAGAGGTCTTAATGGTCCTCGGACTAAGACAGGAAATCAGATCTTCTTTTGAAAAATAGTCCTTAGCCAGATTTATCTTGTGAGCTTCAAACTTGTCTTCCGACTATAATTTTTTAGTTTCTTGCCAGAAAATTGGAAACATGAAAGGGTAGACGTCTTAATAATTCTCAGACGAAGACAGGAAATCAGATCTTCTCTTGAAAAATACACCATAGCCATATTGATCCTGTAGACGTAAAACAAGTTTTCTGGCCATGATTTTTTGGATTCTATCTATAAAAAGAGGAAAGACAACATGGTAGAGGTCTTAATGGTCCTCAGTCTAACACAGGAAGTCTGATCTTCTTTTGTAAAATAGTCTTTAGCCAGATTTATCTTGTGAGCTTCAAACTTGTCTTCCGACCATAATTTTTTAGTTTCTTGCCAGGAAACTGGAAACATGAAAGGGTAAACGTCTTAAAAATTATCAGACTAAGACAGAAAATCAGATCGTCTCTTGAAAAATATACCATAGCCATATTTGTCCTGTAGACGGCAAACATGTTTTCTGACCATGATTTTTTAGTTTCTCTCTATAAAAAGAAGAAGGACAACATGATAGGGCTCTTAATGGTTCTAGAACTAAGACAGGAAATCAGAACTTCTTATCAAAGAAGTACCAACACGAGATATCAGGTCTCTTATTGCAAAATACACTATAGCCAGACTTATCCTGTGGGCTTCAAACCTTTCCTCTGGTCCTAATTTTGTGTTTCTTTCCATGAAAAGGATGAAATATGAAATGGTAGAGGTTTTAATAGTCGTTAGAGTAACACAGGAAATCAGATCTCGTTTCGAAAAATACACCTTTAGCCAGTTTTATCTTAAATCTTATTAGATCTTAGCTATCCAACAGGATTTTTTGCGTTAAAGCGGATGTCTTCTTCAACGGATTCAATCCAGAAGAAGATTACCAACTTAATTATAAACTCAAACAAAAGCTTTATTTCTTATAAGTTAACGATGAACTAAAATATTAGAACGTTTTTGTTCACGGTCGAATAAATGGGAAGCAATTTGTTTTCTACATGTTGTTAGCTATTTTTTTTCGTAGCATATCACTTTGTACATATCCACCACCGTTGACAGCTTCGCTGAAAAATATCCTCGTCAAATTTGATTGAAGTAGGTCGACATTGTTGATTCACCGAATGCCTAACGTAATCTTCGAAATCGGTTTGGCTAATCGGCTTACATATTTTCGACGCAGATTTTTATTTATATAATACACGTATGTATTAGCTACCTTTCATTTATATAAATGACAATTTCAACGGGTACGAACGCTCAATGAGAAATACCTGGCGTATTTCGCATAGTTTCCTCTTTGCCAACCTGTCGTAGTTTCAGTTTTCGTATCCTAAGAATGACGACGGGTCCGCCGCGGCGTTACGCTGGGGCAATTACTGTTATGTTAATTAACATAACACGGTGTTATTTTTATGAAATGTGTGTATTCACATCGTTATATTTAGCGGCACGTGACGATGCGGTAATTTATTTTGAAAATGAAAGCGTTATTTTAGGCGTTACACATTGATGTACGAATTTGCTCTTATTATTTTTAAATAATGATTCTGTAGCGATCTAAAGTCCTTTTATCTCTATGGAACAAATGTAAATATAATATTGAATAAAAATATGAAATATTTTTATTTAATTTTAGCATCCCAAAGAGTACTTTCCATGATCGAATTGCAAAAATAAAGAATGGAAGAGGAATTTAAATACCGTCAAAATTAGGAAGATTTGGGAGAACTTTTAGTGACGCTTAGGAGGAGCAAGCAATGGCTCACATAATGGAGTTGGATGGCATGCTTATCCCTCTAGCCAAAGAAAAATTTTTGAACATTACTTTGATGTTTTGTATGCCATGTGCCATAGGTTTCCTCACCAGAAACTGAATCAAAAGCTAATGATTGGTGCTCCCGATGAGACCTTAAGGGTTGCTTAACCAAACGGTTAGATGAATGGAAACATTTTTCTGAGTTAGTTGAAGCATTTTGCAAAACATGGACATCCAACATGACAGCGTCCTGCGCTCCTGATGCTCGATGGTCAATGCAGTCATAAGGAACTGGAAGTTATCCGTTATGCTAGAGCACAACATATCAATATGCTCTCAACACCTCCCTCCACAACACAAAACGTACTGTCTCTAAACAGGACATTCATGAATGAGAAAAATGTCTCAGAACTCGTCTCTACACCCTACAGTAAAGTCTGCCGTATAGAAATTGGTCGTAACGGATTAACCTGCGCAGGCATCCATCCCTTTGACACTGAGATTTTTTTAGATTTGGATTTTCTGTCATCCATGAATATGAATAGAGGACCTGAAGTTCAGCTCTATTGGAATCAATTTTTCAAATAATAATAATAATAATAATAATAATAACGTTTATTGACTCATATTACAGCGATAATATAATTGTCAAGCAATAACATAATTTCAGAAAATACATAGAGGAGAGAAAACAAAAGGCAAATGATTCCATCGATGCCAAACGCTAGCAAACGAAGACTTGAAATCCGCAAATGGAAGACACAAAGAAGAGAGATCCTAACGTCAACTCCATTTAAACAGCCGGTGCAAGCCAAATATGATGAGAAAGAAGCAAAGAAAACAAGAACACTCTAGCCATAGCTCTAAATATTCAAAAACTCTTGACTTCGATGGTTCCTTGGTATATTGTGTGGGCAGAGTTTTGATGAAGATTGGATATAGTGTCAAGAATGTATAGGTTAGGCCTCTGAAAACTGCTGTTTTATAAATATAATGGGTGCATTACCCTTTTGCTTCAGGAATTAACTCATTTTTTAAATATTTAATTTAAACTTAGAAAATAGAGATAGAGAGAATAGAAGACTTAGGCCCCCTTTTTCTGGCACCCATAACTAAAACAGATCAACCCTGCGGCAACGTTAATCCTGAATTGTTTCAGATTGAGGGTCGAACCGCCGCATCTCTGTTAAAACAATATAATATATAATAGCGTTTACTAAAGTCTAAAGTTTTTTTAGTCTTGGGCAAGCCATTTTTTGCAGGGAAGCATCTTTATTGTGCTGATTAGTGGTCACTACCTTCTCGGGATTATGATACTGATTTTTGTCTTTCCATTTCAAGCATAACATATCTTTAGTCATGCGCCAACCCGACTGACCTTTCTAGTAAGTCTTTTATCATCAACAAAAATATATTTGATCTTGTTTCAAATCTCATATGCTCAACACCAGCTCACTAAATCTGTTGACATTTTTTTTTCCAACAGTACAGCACCCAACCCATCATACCTTAAAATAAAACGGAGTAATTTTTTTGCAACAGTTGGCGTCTTGTGCGTTATATTGACGTAGCGGTTTAGGATTGAGCCAGCTAATTTTTAAATTGTTGGTTACGTGGACTAACCAATAGGACGCAAAAAGGTTAAGAAGCTGACAGAAAGACTTGTTCCAAGAACAAGAGGAGTATTGACTGCAACCACAGTCATTTGATTTAAGTGTAGTCCAATTTCTTTCATATCAACAAAAAATAAATAATCTTCTGATAACATTTTTAAACGCCCTATATATTCGACATCACTTGGCTTTCAACCTCTATTAGTGTTTCACCAAGTTTGACAGTTAGAAGAGGAAAAACTCGCATGAGGTTTAATCTGGGCTGTAGGGTAGGTGTTTTAGCACAGGAGTTCCTGCGGATTCTAAAAATTTGCGAATGAAGATGGCTGAATGCGCTAGCGCATTGTCGTGAGCAGCCAATTCTTGTTGGGCCACAACTCAGATCTTCATGTCTTGAGGACCTCAACATAGTAGACAATAGTTACAGTTTGCCCTTTAGGCATCCAGTGTTTCAAAATAATGTCTTTGGAGTCGAAAAATGTGATAATCTTTTTGATTTTTGGCTCCCCAGGTTTCTTCCATTCACGACTCTGACTCTTTGGTTCCTAGATTGTATTGGAATATCTAACTCTCATCACCAGTAATCACACGATAGGACATTCCCCAGTTGTCGAGCTAGTCCTGACAAATGCGTTGTCGAGATTACTTCTGGTTGGAAGTCAGCAATCTGGAAATCAATTTGGCGCACACTTTCCTCAAGCCTAAATCGTCACGTAAAATCAGCCGAACTGTCTCACGATTGATACCGGTAACTTCCGTTGTGTGTCTAATCGAGCATCGACGATCGTCCTTCAACACCTCCTCGACTTTTTGCAGAGAGGTGGTGGTGCAAACTTCAGCTCGTCGATCATAAATGCCTGATTTTTCTTCATTGCATTTTAACCTTTTTTTGCAGTTTTCTGATATTTGGTATCTCTTACTAGTGTGATGACCGCGAAAAGGTTGAATTTTTTTTAATTTTCGCAAAATACTACGTTAACATATTTATGGTAATACTAGACGCTTTTGCACCCAAATTAAAAAAAATAGTGAAATAAAAATTAATTTTTAATAGATTTATTTACTATGGAAAATATAGAAACAGTCAATACACAAACCAACATCGCATTTAATGCACATGATGAACAACAACCTTCTCCAGCAGCTGCCAAGCATTCTGCCTACATGCGTCCAAAAGCCAGATGAATAAAGTCCACGATTTTTTCTCTCTAATGCCAATACGGTAGCGCGATATGTCACAATTTTTTTTTCCGTGTGCGAATAGTGACGAACCTGACGAGTGGGTTTACTCCAAAGCAAGTGGATGCTGTTGTGACAAGCAAAATACCATTAGCCTTGTCTAGTACTGATTCATATGTTTCTCTTGGGCGTTTTGCAATAGTTTTTTTATTGGTTAGAGGGCAACTTTTAGGAATTCGATTTTCCCGTATTGTACCAGTACCTTCACAACCTATATTCTTTAGATGTCTTAGTAATATCATTCCGGTGAAAAGGTTGTCAAAATAGAGTTTATATGGTTTGACACTCTTTGATGCCCTAATTTCATCTAGCATGGTAACCATTGGTGCAGATGCTTTGCCAAATATTTTTTCATAAGAATTTTATCAGATAACCAGAAGGTGTGTTTAGGGACCATATTTTGTAGCCGAACCGTGTTTGCCAAAATACTTAACTATACCTACTCTCATCATAACACAGGTGCTCCTCCGACTCCTCAAACTTCTTGTACCCCTCATAGAATGACGATTGTGGCATTAAATTGTCGCCGTACACTTCTTTCAACGCTGTGAACGTTTCAATTCTCAATTTCCTCCAGTATATGCAAAATGTTGAGCATTCCATAATCATCAATCCCAAAGAAGTTTTTAATTATATTCACTCGAAATATGGCACTACAAGAATCCCAAATAACTTAACTTATAACAATGTTTGTATGGATACCCCCCAAAGTATTGTAAATGCATTTGCTAATAATACAGTCACCAACTTAACTGTTCTCACTGAATACATTAGTAGAATTCTTGATGATGAGCTTTCCATACGATTGACTCTGAAATATTACTAGCGAAATTGTCTGCGCGTGGCCTTAACCCATCATTTTTACAATTATTGCATTCATACCTACATAATAGAAGTACTTTTTATACGTTTTTTATAATGGATATAGATCTTATGATTTCTTTCCTACATCTGGTGTCCCTCAAGGGTCCAACTTGGGTCCATTGCTGTTTGTACTCTTTATTAATGATCTTTTAACGTCACTTACCTGTCCTGCACTTGCCTACGCAGATGATCTCAAGATTTATTCTTCCATGGCTTCATGGGATGATGTTTCTAACTTACAAAGTAACTTGAATCTTGTAGTCAATTGGTGTGCCAGATTTAATCTTCAACTAAACATCTCCAAAGGCTGCAGTGTAACTTACACAAGAAGGAATTCTCCCATCTTATCTTCATATGTTGTACATAACGAACAACTGAAGGGATGCGAAGATGTTAAAGACCTTGGGGTTACCTTTGATTGCAGACTAAGTTTTGCACCACATATTACCGATCTTTGTATGTCTGCTTCTAAAACACTAGGATTTACCACACGCACATCAAAATATTTCAAGAATGTTAACTTCTTGACGGTATTGTTCTTCAGTTTTGTTATCAGTAAACTGGAATATGCATCCTTAGTATGGTCACCTCATTACATTTACCTCAAACTCGGAATAGAGAAGATTCAAAGACGCTTTCTTAAGTTCCTGTCGTTTAAATTTGACGGAATCACACAGAGGAATATGGATTACACGACGTCACTATTGGAAAGGCATGTAGTACAATCACTGGATCATTGGCATGAAATACATGGAGCTCGTTTCATCTGGAAATTGATGCATGGTTTATTTGATTGTCCATCCTTGCTCGCTATGATTAATTTCATCGTTCCTAGATTATCGTCCCGATCAACTAATATCTTTTCCTTGCCCTTTCCCAGAACTATATTCTCTTAAGTTCCTCCCTATCTTCAATGTGCCGAGCAGCAGAATTATATTACAATGATATTTTTTTGTGATATGTAATTATATATATTTGTTATTTTTTTTGTATTATTATTATTTTCTAAATGCATTGTTTGTATGTATTAATTATATTTAATTGTCCTGTAATTGGGAAACTGTTGGACAATAAACGATATTATTATTATTATTATTATTATTATTATTATTATTATTATTATTATTATTATCCTTGACGGACGATACCGGACATCACATTGGTCTCGGAGGACATTGTGCGGGACATCGTGGACTGGCGAGTCATGGAGGACTACACCGGAAGTGACCACCAGTACATAAGCTACAACGTGACGAGGCAGCAGCCGATCAGGCGAAATCCTGCTCCGCCTGGTCCTTGATGGAACGTAGCGAAGCTGGATGAAGACGCCCTGGCTCATGCACAGCTTAGGCGGGGAATAACCAGAGTGAGACGACGAGATCCGAACGCGGCAGAACTAGAGTCCGAGGACTTTAGGAACGCCAAGAGAGATCTCAAGAACGCTATCTACAGGAGCAAGAAACGTAAGTGGGAGGAGCTGCGGCTGGACGTTGACAACGACCCGTGGGGTCTTGGGTACAAGATCGTCATGCAGAAGCTTACGACGAAGACGGCGAATCCAGTCCTCGAACGAGATCGGATGCGGAACATCGTTGACACGTTGTTTCCTACCCATCCAGAGAGAACTGCGGAAATGGAGGACGAGCTACTGAACGACATCCCGCTTTTTAGCGGAGATGAACTGTCAAAAGCGGCGAACTCCCTACAAAACCGGAAGGCACCTGGACCCGACGGAATTCCGACGGAAGCTCTGAAGATTGTGGCGCGCGTCTGTCCAGATCTGCTTCTGAACATGTACAACCGCTGTTTAACAGAAGGAGCGTTCTGCAAGAGATGGAAGGTACAGCGACTAGTGACCCGACCACGGCATCGGCATACAGACCGCTATGTATGCTGGACACGGCTGGAAAGCTACTAGAGAGACTGCTCAAAACGCGACTGGAGAGCAGCATAGACGACGCGGGAGGCCTGTTCGACAGACAGCATGGCTTCAGGAAGGGACACTCCACCGTCGGCGCCGTAGCGCAGGTAGTGGAAACCTTCGAAGCCGCTCAACGGGGAAATCATTACTCGAGACCCCTGGTGATGCTCGTCACATTGGACGTAAGAAACGCCTTCAACTCTGCGAGATGGGACGTCATGTTGGACGCCTTGCAGAACACGTTCGACACGCCATCCTATTTACTTAGGATGATACGCAGCTACCTTAGCGACAGGAAGCTGGTCTACGACACCGCAGGCGGGCCGTGCACGAAGAAGATAACAGCGGGAGCGGCGCAGGGTTCCATACTTGGCCCCGACTTATGGAATGTGTCCTACGACGGGATCCTCCGAATGGAGCTGCCGCAAAATGCGTATCTGATAGGATACGCAGACGACGTAGCGGCAGTCATCCTAGCGCGTGACGAGGCGGATGCCCAGAGAAGGCTCAACCAGGTAATGAGAAGAGTCACCACATGGATGGACGAACACGGCCTGATCCTGGCAACGGAGAAGACCGAGGTCGTTATATTGACCAGGAGAAGAATCCCTAGGGAGATCGAGATGACGGTGGATACGGAAGTCATAACCACTAGAACTTCCGTGAAGTATCTCGGACTGCGGCTCGACAGCAAGATGACCTTCTGGCAACAGATTCAGTCGTCGAGCGATAAGGCCGCTAAGGTAACGACGATGTTGAGCCGACTAATGGCCAACGTAGGAGGACCGACGGCGAGTAAACGCCGGCTTCTAATGACCGTCACCCATTCCATACTGTTGTATGGAAGCGAGATCTGGGCTGACGCCTTACAGCAGGACAAGTACAGAAAGCGGATGGCTTCAGTACAGCGACGGGGAGCACTCAGGATCGCCAGCGCATACCGTACGGTTTCCGAACCGGCGGTGCTCGTGATCGCAGGAGTAACTCCGATAGACCTACTAGCTCTAGAAAAGAAAAGAGTCTACGAGACGACGAGACGTCGGCTCACGACAAGCAAGAGCGGACGCTAAAGCGCTCACACGACAACGTTGGCAAGAGAGCTGGCAGAACGACACGAGAGGACGGTGGACGGCCAGACTCATCCGCAACCTAACGGAGTGGATGGAGCGAGACCACGGCGAGGTAAATTACTACCTCACCCAGTTTTTTAGCGGACACGGGTATTTCAACGCATACCTGGCTCGAATGGGTATAGCAGAGAACGCGATATGCCAGTATCACGACTCTGCGGAAGATGATGCTCACCACACCTTCTTCGAATGCGAGAGGTGGAGTGACTACAGATACGCGCTACAAGACGAAGTAGGACCTCTAACGCCGGATAACGTCGTGCAAACGATGCTGTCCGGACACGACCACTGGCAGAAGATCGCCACGTTCGTCGAGAAAGAGAAGAAGAGAGAGACCCAAGCAATGGAGGCAGCCGACCGAGGCTAACTACGAGGTGCCATCCTGAAGTAATGCGACCAGCGGTTCCGGGATGGATTCTACACCTGACAAAGTGAGGTTTTTAGTGGGTGCGAGCCCCACACACCGGGGACGGGTCTCGTCCCTGATGGTGCGTTAAGGCATTTTTCCTCACTTAAAAAAAAAAAAATCCTTGACTTCATGGTAATAAAGATATTCTACAAGAAATCACACAAAGCGTCGCAGGTTGATGTTCCAGTCCTAAATTAAACGGCATTTATTTTTTTAGGCCCAAAATCTGCTACCATCCAACCTAGCCTTTTTAGCAATTGGAATATCAATTTGAATTTACATTTTTAATTTAATATAAATAGCGAAGGACCGTTATCTTTAACAAACGATCGCATATTTCATCCAGCGACAAATCTCCTCCACGTAAATGTATTGTTCCAAAAATTCCCTGGCAGATTTGAAATTTAGAAAAAAACGTCTTATTACGGACATATATACATCCTTATCTAAAACTAAAAAAGTGGGCAGTAAATTTAAATTACATCAATTTCTTTTACATTTACGTCGCACGGAAGGTTCATATTGGCTCAAGTCCGGAGAACGCGATTAGAAGCTTCAGATGTTAGTGAAAAGCCCGGTAGGATCCTAATGGCGTACCGACGACCATCTGACACCCCCCACCATCACGTCAGCGCCGCGGCGACCCGAAATGCCGTCCCGTAAAGAATCTGCCATTCGCTCACCGCACAGAAATTAATGCGCTAAATGCAACCGAAGGGGATTATTTTTAGCGAACGGAACGTAGGGAAATTCTGATTTTTATTACGGCGAAAACAATAAAAACCGTAATGTTCGTTTTTTTTTTTAAAAAGAAATAAAAAAATCAGATTCCTGGTTGGTTATTATAAATAGATGGAGCGCATTCCTATCCACTTTTCGATTTTGTTGAATTTTGATGCGAGGTGTCGCTGCTACTTTGTTTTGTATATGCGCTTCTTACTTATAAATAAAAATGCGAGCTATGCTGTTTTGGATAATATAGGAAATGGAGAACGTTTATCGGTCCCGTTTCTTTTATTATCGTCATTATATCTTCGCTTTAGGGGGAGTTCTACTGAAGTGAAAGGGTTTTTTTTGTGTGTGTGTGAAATAATGATGTTTTTGTTCTGTTGTTCAAAATAATGATCAGGGATTCGAACATTAATATCTTGCTCAAATTAGGTGTGTTTCAAAAGGAAGAGGTCCTCTTCATCTTAAGACAGCGATTTTCAGCATCGGCGCAATAAATACTCCCCCATGGGGATTTGATAAAAGAAAAAAGAACAAAATTAATTCTTTATTGAAAGAAAAGCAATAAAATACATTTTGAAATAACAAATGTTTACACGTTTACACTTGATGCTAATCACTTATACTAGGATTGTATCAATGCTGCACAATGTATTTACTAATTAACTTAAAAATATTAAATTATAAACAAGAATAATATTTATTAGCGTTTCTAGTGAAATTTTTTATTAAGAAGATTTAATATTCTGAAATTGCACCTAAGATTCTTTATCGGTATTTATTAGCTGAGATCTAATTTTGTCTTCAAAGCAGCTACCGCAGAAAATCCGGTTTCACGAAGGTAGGAAGTTGAAAATGGTAATAGTATACGAAATGCTCTTGTTTTCAGTGTAGAAAACTCGCCATCCAACCCTGCCCAAAATTCAAAGAGCGATTTATTACTAAATTGTTTTTTGATTTCGCCAATTGCAGTGAAGTTTATAAAGATTTCTTCTTCCCCATTTGAGAGACCTTTGGGAGTAACCAAAAATGGATTCCTAACCCATTTCTTAACTTGCTATCAGGTTTATTCATTCAAGAAAATACTTTCAGTAAAATTTTTGTTATTCCTAGAATTCACATTTAAAACATTGATTTCTCAGTACTGTTAAGGCCATTTTTGCGGATTTGACTCAATTTCAATATGTTTGTGTTTGTTCCTTGGAGTTGAAGATTAAATGAATTTAATTTTTCGAATATGTAATAGCTGAAATTCATCATAAATAAATCATCTCAAAACTTTCCCGTTTCCGGTCGGTTTAACTCATAAACACGTTGCAAAAATCTTCCACGTGATAGCCATCTTGCCTAAGCAATACAACAGTAACACTGAATGTACTGCACCCATGTCTTTACAAAGTGCAGAAAACAATCTTGATTTTAGGGGTCCCATTTTTATATAATTTACTACGGTTACCACCGTCGTTAGCACAATATTCAGACCAGGACTAATTTCTTTGGAAGCAAGAGAATTCTATGAATCATGGAATGTGTCCAGATACAGCATACCGGAGATTTTTGTTTCAAATAAAAATTGTCCCTAGCTTCTACAACTTTTCGAAAAGTTGATATTTTCAATCATTCAGCTATATCATTAATTTGATAGAGGTATGGACTGCAATTATTTTAAAACTATCCCCAAACATACTTTCTACAATCTCAATTGCAGCTGGCAGAAGAAATTCTTCACCAACAGCATTCCTTTACATCTGGCTATCTGATATGAAACTTTTAAGAGGCAAGTAAAGCTAAACCAATTCATAAACGTATTTTTTTGAAATATGATTTTCGACCTTTTCCTATGATGTTAATGCTACAGCTCAATAATTCTCGGGGTTTGCAACGTACTCACTATCAAGTTTCCATTTTCTCGAAAACTTAAGTTTATTAGGTTTCAAAATGTCTTAATAAAAGCCTTTCTTCTCTGCTTACTACAGTGCTGGTAATCCCTAAATTTAAATATTCATAGAATATTTTCTTCATTTCTTCGTTGATGGCTCATATTGTTTAATGCTCGCTAACGTCCACTTAAGAAGTGATATTTGAAAATATTTTGTAGACTATACAATTCTAAGGCTACTCGATTATTGTGAACTGCAGATAACACACAGATTACAACATACACACATTCACGGTAGAAGTAAAACAATCGACTCGACTGAAATATGTATGTTCGTTCGTTCGATGGTAATCCGCCTCTTCTTGTGAGGTCTTCTTCTTCCAGTTCCACTTCCTTCATGGATGTCCTTCTGGTGGTTCTTGGGTTCCTGGGTTGTGACTTCTCGGAGTCTTCTGGATGGATCTCCCACGCTCTTGGTATCTGAAACTATAGAAATAGAGGTATTATTTTATCAATCATCACCGCGTCACATTTGACGGAGTGTCTCCGTAGTGGTGCGGCGCTTGGTGGGCCCCACAGATTTTTGCGCGATAGCAGCTACTCATCGCTGGGTTGCTGCTCGCGAGTGCCTTGTCGAAGAATCCTCGGTTGAGTTTCTTCAAGAACTCGTTCAGGTCTGAAGTCGGTTAATACGGGAGTACCAGCAGAACGCGATTTTGCACTCGGACTAATGGAAGGATGTGGGATGGAGACGCCGTGGTCCAAGCGGGACTGGCGTAGGTTAGGATCGGGCGGATGTGGGTCTTGTACAGCATCACGCCGGGTTTGCGGACGTTTGGGGTTAGTCAGGATAGGATATAGCTGTTGCAGTCGACCGATGGCCCTGTTCTTATCTCTATCTAAATGCTCGGCGAAAGTTAGTTTCCTGTCGAGGATCATTCCCAGATATTCGATCCTCAATCGACTTTTCCAGAACGGTGATCTTTCGGGGCGAGGGTTGACGTTTCCGGCTGAACGCAATAGCTTGCGTTTTCCTCGGATTGATGGTCAAACCGAATTCGCTAAAGAATCCCTCGATTCGATCAAACTGCGCTTAGGCAAGCTGAGCTGCGATCTCGGGACTCTTAGCGGTGTCATCCGCATAGATGGCGTTAAACACTCGTCGGTCGGTCGGTTTGGGAATGTCCGCAACGTAGACTCAGTCGGGCCCAGTCGAGCCTTTGGAACTCCAGGAATTTTCTCTGATGATTCCATTAACAACGGTGTGGAATCTTCGGTCCTTGAGGTACGATCTGATGGTCTTCAGGATTCGCGGCTGAAAGCCGGATACCGTCATCTTCGTCAGCAAGCCTTCATGGCGGATCTTGTCGAACGCCTTCTCCATGTGCAGGGATACCATAATGGTCGTCTGGTTCCTGTTGAATGCGGTCGTGATGTGATCCGTGATCCTGAATAGCTGCATCGTGGTCGAATGTGCGGATCTAAATCCGAACTGGTCGTTATCCATGAGATAGCCATCTTCCAAATGGTCGCTGATTCGGCGACTCAACAGCAGAGTTTCTAGAACTTTTTCAGTGCTGGAATGATTCTTGCGGTGTCGAGCAAACGCATTAAAATCGCCGTCAAGTAGCAGCTTGAGCGGCAGATTTTTGAGCGCTCCATTGGGAATGCCATCTTGCCCACGGGGCTTTCCGTTAGGGATACCTTTGATAATCTGCAGGACCTCCTTGGGAGTCACAACGATAGGTGGACCTGGGTCCATCTCGTCGGTCTCATGCAAGGTGGTCCGGAATTCTCTCTCCTGCTCGGGATCATTACGATCGTTCGGAGTAAAGTGACCCGCGAAGGTGTTGTCGTTGCTGTCGATGCTCAAGACCTGGTCCAACTCTTGCCGCTTTTTACTCTTTCACAGAATGTCACTTTCTGAGGCAATTTAAGAGCTAGCTACTTGATTTATGCCTTAATATTTATTTTTTAATATTGATAAATAGATAAATAAATAAATGATGATTATGTAAATTAGGTGGAATATAAACTAATACATACTACGATTACAGCACGATTTCAGTAACAGTTATTGTTTGTGGTGAGGGGAGGGATGGGAAGGGGCGCAATGAGACTTGTGATAGAAAATTGGGTCGCAGATATTAAAAGGTTGAGAAACACTGTCTTAAGAATATAAGCCTACCTAATCTTATCTTATCTTAATTATTCTTAACACACCTTCATTTTAATACGGCATGTTCATCATCATCGTAATGCCCGATATAAACCCTCATTCACCCGGCTAAATTACCTCTCATTCTGTAGAGCGTAATAGCGAAGAGGAGGCTCGTAAAAGTGCCTACCCTTTTTCGTATTTACCATTTTCCCACCGTCATTATCTCATATCCATCGATGTAATTATAAAAATTTCCAAAACTTCGGTAGCTTCCGTAACTCTACAATTCACGAACGGTGCGTGCTTCTAACGCGAGCCCGTTTCCTCTATTTCCGTTTCCGCTCACGCGTCCGTCGAACGTCCGATGTAAAGCGTTTATGCGCGAGGACCTTCGACGATGTAATTTTATTCATGCGTATCCGGTCGACGGTCGCCAGAAACGATGGGAAAAAAATTTAAATTGTGTATTAGGCGTTTCAGTCCGTGCTGGGGTATTGTGCCGGTCATCCGAGGTTTAATGGTGATATCAATCAAATGTTTGTAGATGCAGAAATTTTTGGTTGGTTCTGTGAAAGTTGTGCGACAGTTATGTTCAAACTAATTAATTATGCCACCGTTTTGTGATGATTTGTTGATACAATGCTAGTGAGGTAGGACAACGTCTAGAGAATTTAAATTCTAGGTAATCCAGGTCCCGATGAGTAATCACCAACAACAACGCGAGATGGTGTCCGGGACTAGGCCGTTTGTTTCTGTCACAATAGGGTTGGGCAACTTATTCTTTCCAGCATCTTTAGCGCAAATTGTGATGCGTGTTCGTGGAATTAAGGGATTCCGAGATCGCGATAAAGGCCCGAGTTTCGGACAAACCAAAGGGCATTCACTATGATTTTCAGGATCCTGTTCTGCTGGGCGTCCATCCTCTGTAGCTCCGTTTAGCGCATAAAAACGCGTATACTATTGATCTGGCCGGACCAAAGCAGTTGACAATTTTGTTAACGTGTTAGCGTAGTGTTGTTTGCTGCTAAGAATCATCCCAAGATAAGTCACTGATGAGCAACAAGGTAGGTGAAAATTAGTAATGTCAAGATGGCCACAGGCTAATCGCAGGCGCTGGGTGAAACGGATGGCCTGACACTTCGTCTGATTGAGTTTGCAACGCCATTTAGAAGACCAGTGTAGCATCTCATCGAGGCCACGTTGAAGACGGCGAAATACCAAGCCCTCACTTCTAGACGACCTTGAAATGGCGGTATAGTCCGCTTCCATCGCTAGGTGTACTCCCTGGATCCTATGAAGGTCGTGGCTAGAAACCAGGTTCGAGAAGCGAGCTCTGGGGGACGCCCATGGATGAAATTATTGATGATGACATGGAATCATCGATTCTGATAACGAAACATCGGTCCTGAGGATATGACCGTCCACCACCATTTTATATAACAAATCCACGATGACGAAAAAGTCACCGCACCTATCGTTTTTCTTGTCTCAAGAGAATTACGAATTGCCTCCGTAACACGGAAGAGCTAATAGTCGGTGGAGAGCCCTTCTTGGAAGCCGAGCTGCTTGTTCTGGATTATATTGAAGGCGGTTGAGGATTCAGCTATTTTTGAGAGATTTGACAGAGAGAGATGGGGAACTTAGAGTCCTGATGTCTTTTTTGGATGGCGACTGCTGTGGCTCGTTTCTAAACCTTAGTGAAACGTGCTTACTTGCAGTTCACTTTCCGGAATTCAAATTCTAGAAATCTTTGGAGCAGTCAAGAGAGAGGCCATCATTCCCGATTATTTGACAAACGTCGATGATATTAATAATCACTTTGTTGCTGCCATGTCTCGACTGCCAGTCAACTCGGATCTAATGAGCGAAGTATCTGTCAATGCTCGATTAGCTTTTACATTGGTGGAAGCCAATGAAGTTATGGCGGTGCTGCTTTCGATCAAGTCTCTATCACTAGGATCTGATGGAATCTCGCTTAAAATGCTTCTTCTATGTTGTCCGTTCATTCTGCCTACAATCACGCACATTATCTACAGTTTTCTGCTAAAAACTCTTACCCGAACTGCAGGAAAACCACGATCATCATACTATTGGCTAAAAATAATCGTCCTAATTTCTAACGGCTATTTTTTTTTAACGGCTTGCGTCCTATTTCAATTTTGCCAACATTATCCAAGCCACCCACTCTAGCACGGTAGTCCCCTTAACCTGTACAGGTCCCTAACCGAGTGGGTAAGGTATATGTATCTCTGGGTCTCCTTTTGTTATCCCAAACATATTCTGCCTTCTGCGATCTAGTCCGCAGTCGCGCAGTATGTGATCGGCTGTCTCCGGTTCTATTCCACAAAGTCTACACTTTGTGTCCCCGTCAAACACCCGATTCTGCGTAGGTGTTCTTTCACCGCAGCATGTCCGGTCATTAGTCCTGTTACGATGCAGAGCTCAGTAAGATGTAGTAGTTCTCTAGCTCTTTTCCTGCATGGGTTCCCTATAAAGGTTTTGCCATGTACTATACCGGCAGAGGGCTCCCCAGTATTCCTGCTGCTTCGTACGAACCCAGTCTCCTATATGTCTCCGGGTTGTATGCCTTGTGACCCCGAAGAAAGGTTCTGGGCCGTACATTTCCATCTCTGACCCTTCTTCGCGAGTTCGTCAGCCTTTGCGTTGCCCTCAATCCCCTGATCGCCCGGTATCCAAGTCAACCTAACCTTGTTCCGGTTCGACAGTTTCACCAGTTCGTCGAGGCATTCCATCACCAGCCTGGACGACACCTTCCGGCTTAATAACGCCTTCAATGCCGCTTGGCTATCAGAATGATGTGAATTCGTCTGTTGGTCACCGCTTTCACATTCATTGTGTGTGCGCATTGGAGAATAGCATATACTTCCGCCTGAAACACCGAAGCATATCCCTGCACCGCGGGCAACCGGTGCACCGGTACCATTAGCCGTCTTAGATCCGTCTGTGTACCAGACTAAGTCTTGCTCTTTGATTCCCAGTGCATACCTGGCAGCCTCCTCCCGTCCGTCCGCTATAGACACCGTGAAGGGATTTCCATACCTATGCCTTACCGGCATGTGGTCGGTCCGCATTTCCAACACCCCCTTTCCACATGCTCAATTATCGACATATGATTTGGGTTGACCCTTTTCGGGGTCTCTTAACGGCTTGCGTCCTATTTCAATTTTGCCAACATTATCCAAGGTTCTTGAAAAGGTTATCGTTAGGCAGATTAGCGGATTCTTGGAGTCTAGTAAAGCTCTACTAGTTGATCAGTATCATAAAGCATAGCCTCCTGCTGCTCATATTCCATTTCATCAAGAGTGTGTTTTGTGTAACAAGCAATGTACGATGGATAAAATCAAATTTCGTGTAGTGATAAAACACTTCTGGATGGCTGCTGTATGGGAAAACGGCCAGGTAAATTCGAAATCTTTTGCTAGAGGTTCATGGCGGATTTACTAAATCATTTTCTACCATCAGCTCCTGGGTGAGCGTAAGCTCAAGTGACGAACCACGCAGTGGACTCTCAAAAAACGCTACCAATGATGAGTCATGAAAGAGATAGCAGAGACAACCGGCATCTCAGAGGAACGCGTTGGCCATATCCTGTGTCTGGCCAGCATTCAACGCAATCCAAGGGACTTCTTCCTGCGCTTCGTAACTGTGGATGAGACTTAGATTCACCACTACATGCCGGAGACCAAGGATCAGTCGAAGCAGTGGACTTTTCCGGACGAATCAGCTCCGAAGAAAGCAAAGACCGTTCTATAGACCGGAAAGGTCAAGGCGACCATTTTTTGGGATTCCCAAGGTGTGATCCTCATCGACTATCTACAGAAGGGAAGGACAATCACAACTGTGTGTCGTCTGCCTATGATTTCGTTGCTCTCAGACATTTTTGTTGATAGAGATGTTTCTTTTTTATCTGCGGTGGGCGCTTTAAGTATTTAACGTGTTAAATCTCAATTTGAAAAACTTAATTATAATGTTCTGGAATGAATCGATTAATTATTAAATATAGTTCTCTCGACCTATAAATCTCAAACTTAAAATGAAAACAAGACATCAACGACACGATGCGATAATGATCTTTGCAACAGCCAAAACAAATAAATCCGTTCCATTTAATGTGTCGATATCTGTTGATTTTAATATAATATTGTCGTTAATAACGATCGTATAGGCGCCAAGTTAATTATTATTGATGGCAGTCCATTCGGTTGAAATTTTGCGCGTTTAAAGTTGTCGTAAATTTTGTTTGTTTCTCTCGAAATCTAATCTTATATTGTTAACAATAAGAGCAAAATTTCGCCGTCTCCTACAGAACAAAAACATCCCCATTTCCTCATGGAAAAGATAATAAAGTTTGCGCAGAGAGATAAAACAAGTACTCGAGTTTCTCCAACGTTATCTCTAATGAATTTAGGTAACTCTTGTGTGTTTATATTTATAAAATAGTTCGTGAAGATTGTTATATTAAAAACAGAACATACCTACGTAAGGACATTCTATTAAAGCTAATTCCTTCTAACAATTTCTACCAATTTGCGTTCGTTCTAATTAAAATCTTTCGTCAAGATTTTAACAAGAAACTCCTGTCTTATTTTCGTCGGTAATTAACCGAAAGCTTAAAAAAGGAAAAGTCCGCGAAGGGGAAATCGCACAAAAAAACAAGGATCAATCCAGGCTGAAATAAAAGATCATTTATTAAAATTAACTCGCTGACACACTGATGGAACTAGGGCGTTTCACTCGGAAGACACGGCATTAATTACAAGCTTGAAAGATCAAGGCTTTCGCGAGATATTTTTTCCATCTAATGAAACCAGATAAAAATAGGGGCGAGTGAGGAGGGGCGGGGAGGGAGGAGGGGCCAAAAAGAGGTGGTTAATTAGGGAGGAACCTCTCTCGAAGAATCTCCGATCGGTTCCTTCGTTTTCCCTTCGATATCTATCCGGAGAAGATCCATCATCGCCTCGTATGAGGCATCGCTTTTTATAAATGGATGTCCTCGTGATGGATTATTGAAACGTAGAAACGGAGAGCTGTATTATAACGGGGATGTTTTTCTTGTATATTTTCGCGTGAGAAATGAAATTCGCGAACGCTTTCTTTTTGCTTTTAGGGTAAAGGGAGAATACGATGCGGGCGCGAACTTTATTCATGCTCTCTACGTCCATCAAGGGAATTGGAATAATTGTGCTGTGAAAATAAATATTTTCCTGCCGCGTCTGGGGAATTGAATCGCGTCGAGAAGAATTCATTTCTCGTGATAAACTGTGTTCTTTTTTCTTTCTTTTTCATTAAATTATTGCATAACCGTTTATTTAAATTAATAAAGAAGATGCTTCTCGTGTTAATGAACTGTTCCTGACACAGATGGCGTTGATTGTCATAGAAATCATATTACATTAGGTCTTGAGAAGGTGGCCCCATGCACAAAAGGGCATTCAAATACGAATTTGGCCAGCATTATTATGATCCTGGATCAGAAAGGCAGAACATAAAATGGATGTACCACCCCCTCGAAAGTTCCGACTTTTGACTACTCTGGTCAGACTAATCTGGCCATATTATGCTGCTTTAATTTCGATAAGCTTCGAAATTTTCAAGGAAGGATTTTTTTCCTGGAATTCACTTTCGAGAAGATACTGATGATAGAGGTGGACGAGCAACCCAAGACATGTTTTTCTGTGGGCGTCAAAGCTCTTGTACCATCTGTTGTAGCTCATGGTTTGAATGAAAAAATGACTGAGGAGAGTATGATAAAACTAGAGAATCCTTTTCGAGATTCATCGTTTAATCAAGATAGCGAACGTACAATGCCTAACCAGCTTATTAGTAAAACTAATATTGGAAGTAACATTTCTGACAAACCTGATCGTCCCAATCAACTAATCAACATCCAACAGAGTACTATTGATAAAGAAGCTATCGAAAACGATACCACAAAGATAGGATACATCTTTCGAAATTCATTTTTCAATCAAGATAGTGATGTTACAACACCAAATGACCTTTCTAGTGAAGTCAGTAGTGAGTAAATAGAAGAAAATTTCTGTTTATTGAAAAACATCGAGATATCATCCTCTAGAGAAGAATTTTTCCGCAATGAAGTAAATTCTAAAATGGAAGAAGAACGAAAGACGCTTAGGAAGATGATAACAAAGAGAATTTTCATTCAGATTCTGGTATTATTGTATTCAATAGATCCTCAACGTCCAATCCAACAACCTGGAAAGACATTATTCAAAAACAGGCAAGAATCAACACCATTAGGTGGCGGAGCGCCGTCTTGCTGAAAGCAAACATTATGGTTTGACATTCCTTGTCGATCTTCATCCAGAAATAACTGTGCAATGTCAGGTACAATGTGATCAGCAATAGGTTTAGGTATCTATCTGCTGTCAAATTTTCATCTATAAAGTATGGACCTATTATGTGGTGCCCAATAATACCAGCCCAGACATTAAGTTTTTGTGAAAGTCCAACTTCTTCCTCATTATTTAGTTTTCAAGATAAAACCTACCTAATCATAAAAACTAAGAAGAACACAGGGATGTAGAATGAAGTACCAAGGGTGCAAACGACAGATTTCACCGAAGACAATTAATTACAACTAAACGAGTAAAGAAAGAAGAGAACACCAGAATATGAAAAAACAAAACAATGGCTGTAATAGGCGCTCATGGGATATTATCAGAGTCTCCCTGCAAGCGAGTGCAATGAAATTAGATCAAGCATTAGAAGGAGACGACGTGGTTTCGACTTTCCAAGTCTCGTCAGTGCCATCAGCGGACTTCGATGAAATTAGGTCTTGTATTCGCAAGGGCACTGACGAGGCCTGAAACCTTGTGGCATTTTTGGCATTATCACTAGACTGCTTAGCAGATCGAGGCATCTAGCGGGGCTGACAATCCACGAGTTGTGCGAGCTAGATCGGTATCTGCTGTACCGACCTCAGATGTTTGACATCCAGCAATACTACTTCCGACGTTGTCCACTAGAGGGAATGAGATCGGAGTCAGTCCATTGTCGCAATTGTTATACAATACAGGTTGAAAAATAAACTACGATGAAATTGGGATAAACATTAAATAGTTTGGTGTAATGCTCATATGGACTAAACCGAATTTTGATAATCTCAACAGGATTAACAGTAAAACAGAAGGTATTACTTTGTCTATCCAAGACCACTCGTTGCTCAAAGATGAAGTGGCCAGAAATCTTAAAATACACAAATTACGAACTAAGCAGTTCCATCTAATGACAAATGAAGAGCAGGAAGGTGTTTTAACATTTAGGAGTTATGACTGGGATGACCAGAAAAAGATATAGATAAATTGCTGACGAGTAGGGTGGTCAGAATAAAAAATGTCATGTCATCCATTTGCAGATGTGGTGGCTTCGAAAAAAATTTTTCCCAAAACAAAACAGATTCAAAGCGACATTTTTACGATTTGACTGAAAGCAAAACCATCTTTCGGATGCAAACCCTTCACTATTCTCATTCGTTTAACCTACGAGCCAATGGTTCATAGGAGGTGTGATGGAAAAGTAATGAGACTGATGAATTTTTTTCAAACATCAATGTTATTCTCTCCAAAATAGTTGCCTTGGGCAGCTACACATCGATGGAGACGTTGTTTCCACTGTTGGTAGCAGAGTTGGAAGTCTTCAACCGGTATGGTCTTCAGCGTGTCCGTTACACTCTTTTGGATGTTATCTAAAGTGCCGAAATGACGTCCTTTGAGGACATTTTTCAGTTTAAGCAAAAGAAAAAAGTCACAAGGACTGAGGTCAGGTGCATAGGAGGGCTGGGGAATAACAGGAATACCTTTTGCGGTCAAAAATTTTGTTATGGGGAGAGCAGCATGACATGGGGCGTTGTCATGACGGAGCATCCATTTGCCTGCAATATCTGGTCTCACGCGGATTACCCTCTTTCTGAGCCTCTTAAGGACGTCTTTATAAAAAACTCGGTTGAGAGATTGTCCTGGAGGAACAAGTTCTTTGTGGACGATTCCCCTTTTGTCAAAAAAGCAAATCAGCATTGATTTAATCTTCGATTTGCTCATTCGAGCTGTCTTTGGTGGAAGAGAGTTTGTGCCACTCTTGATTTTGCTTTTTGGTCTCAGGATCGTATTCAAAAATCTATGATTCATCACCTGTGATCACACGTCTAAAGAAATCTTGCTCATTAGTGATTCTGTCAAGAAGATCAATTGTGAGGTTTTTCGGCACAATTTTGGCACAGACCTTTCGCATGTGCAAATGTTTAGTCAAAATTTAATGGCTGGTAATCTGTTCAAATTTGATTGTACACTCAACACAGAGTGTTGACGCGAACAACGTTTTCATCGGTTTTAGAAGTTGAAGGCCTCCCTGAACGGTGCCCATCTTCAACGTGTTCTCTGCCTTCCGAAAATGATTTGTGCCAGGGAGAAATTTAAGCTCGGGATAAAAAATGTCTCCCATAGGTATGTTTTGTTGTTAAATCAGGTCGTTAATGGAACGAGTTGAAACTCGCACTGAGCTATTGAAGGCTGGATGGCGTTGCCAGATCACTTGCCAGTCTCATTACTTTTCAGTCACACCTCGTATATTTACCACCTACGTAACAATCTAGATCTTAGACTTAATGCCACTTTAATGGAGTTTCTTCATTGTACGATATATTTACAAGCTTCGATAATTATAAGTAATGCACAGCGGATTAAGTTCGCCGCTCGTTTGAAGATTACTCTTGCGGGCTTCACGGTATGTTCCACCCGTAGATCCGAAAACACAGCCATCGCCTACTTTCCGAAAGGGAATCCGACGCTAAATGCGGCTTATTAACGCCGCCAGTGGACCGTTTTGGGGGAATTTAACCAACTTCGTTCGTGGGATGTTTGAAGTTTATAGAAACCGAAACTTGCGCGAGAGTTACTTAGGTTATACGGTTTCCTTCGGTCGGTCGGTCGCCGAAGACGACATCCTTTTCAAGGAAAGTTATCCCCCTCCCCCTCCTGCCCCTACTGCTGCTGCCGCCGTATTCCGATGCCGGAAACGATATTCGAGATAAGATTTATTACGAGTCCGAAACTACAGAAGTTTGTTCGGGAACGGTGTATTGAACTTAATGCAGGATTATTTGTAATTCCTGTAATGCTTTTCGAAATATTTACAAGAACGTTAATGCTCGGGCGCCGGTAATTATTATTAAATATTTGAGCCATTGAACGTTGAAATAAGAATCCGATATATAAGAATAAACAGGCAACCGTGCAGATATTGTCAAACGATCACTTCTTCTCGGGCGGCAGTCATTTATAAACTCTATCTTCGAAATATTTTTCATCATCATTTCCAATTTAGCATTGTTCTTGAGCGTCAGATACCATATATGTAGATAATGAGGAAGGTAATGTTTTGTAATCAAAGTGGTTTTAAAGAGAATCGGGAATGTCATTTTGGGATTTTGTTTTTTGTTTTTGGATGTAGCTACTCCAGTGAAATTTTTAATATAATTGATACTTTTTTTGATGAGAACGACATAAAGTGGAGTAACTGCATTGGATTCTGTACTGATGTAGCACAATCAATGGCAGGACACAAGGCAGGTCTTCAAGCACTAGTGAAAAAGACAGCACCTGAAGTTATCTGGACACATTGCATGCTTCACAGAGCAGCTTTTGTGTCAAAAAGTATGAGCGAGGAACTTAACAATATATTTATAAAAGTTACGAAAGTAAACTTTATAAAAAACAAGTCTTTTAAAAGTTAGGTTGTTTGCAAAGCTGTGTGAAAATATGCAAGCTATCTCGGGCAAAAGTAATTCAAAGAGTGTTTGAAGTCAAAGAAGAGATTGCAATTTTCTTGATGAAAATCATAATGAAGACGCAAATTTGTTTAGGAATGACAACTTTATAGTTAAACTTACCTATTTGGATGAAATGTTGGATGAAATTGAGTCCTTTGAACAAATCAATGCAATGACAAATCAAATTTACAAAAAAATAAGTTCTGTACCAGAGTTAATATTGAATATTGGATGGTTTGCTAATGAACTATTCGCATTATTTCAAAGATCTTGATTTCACACAGTTCGCCTGGGTACAGAATCCAATTGTCGATGAAGAAGGTAATGAATTCTGATTGACAATCATTGTAAAAGAAAAATTGATAGAATTATCACGCAATACTTCATTAAAACAAAAATGTCGGAGTGAAATCTTCGTTCAGTTTTGGTTGAATAGAAGTGAGATTTTCTGCTTTAGCTGCAATTGAATCGAAATATCGAGCCCGTTTAATACTGGAAAAAGAGCTTCTAGTAGCATTTTCCTCAATGGCACCCAGATTTGAGAAACTCCGTCTACACATTTCACAACAACAAGCTAAATTTCTCAAAATTCACAATTCTCAATCTCCAAAAATATATGATTTACCAAAACTCCATAAAACAAACATTTCCCTACGTCCCATAATTTCGTGCATTCAAAGTCCCTTCTATAATTTATCAAAACACCTATCTGATCTTTTAAAACCTACTGTATTTAAAAATAAATTTTATATCAAAGATTAATGGCAATTTAAAAAATTTATTGATCAAGTTGAAATGAAACCCAATTATAAACTCATCTCATTAGACGTAATTTAATTATTGCACATATTTTCGCTTAAAAATAAATTATTCAAACAAATATTTGGATGTGTGATGGGTTAAAAATGATACAAATACATAAACACAAAAACGCACTAAACGATCGGTGCTTCGATTTTCATCCTTTTTGGCAATTTCATCTTTGACTTCAATTTTCTTTTTCTTTTGGGCTGTCATCTCACTTTTCTTCTTTCTCTTTTGTGATAAATATATTTTACTTGCCGTCGCCTCACTTGACTTTTCGTTCAATTTGGATTCGTTGGGTTTAGGGGCCACAAAATTTCGTTTCTGTGAATCACTACACAAACCGCTTGGTACAACAATGAGTGAAGAGAATCCATTTGGAAGCTCAGTCGTTAGTCGCAGATTAAACTTGTTTTCTTGTGAGTTCACAAATTCTTTGCATACAATTTTTTTTTTTTTGGAATCAAAGTCGAGGTACTTAGTAATACCTAAATTCCAAAGGTTTACAAAATTAATTGAAGTGAATTTGAAAAATTAAAAATACGAAATTGCGACAATTTACTTGGTAATCTTTTGTAGAAACCTTCCAAATAAGTATCCCACGTTTCGCTCGTTCATTTACAGCTTGCTTAAATTTGTTATGGCTAGATCTAAAGACAACGTCTTCGAAATCTTGATAGCAATCTACAGTTGAGCGACTGTATTCTAATTTTACCAACCCAAAAGAAGCTAAATAAACAAAACATCTTTCTACAAACAGAAGCACCACGAAAGAAATAAACTGTATCAATTTATTCTAAATTTACTTTTTAATTTTTCACCATACTTCTTCCGAGTTTCATTATTATAAACGTTTTTGAGTGATAAATGTTGTCGATGAAATTCTAAATGGCTTAAATACACCAAATCTTGGTCTTCTTTGCTCATTTGTTGAAAAAATTGTCTGCTTTGTACAACAAGATTTTCTGATATAAACTTGTTGCATTTTTTTTTTGAACAACAAGGTTGAGAATCCTCTCGATACATCAATTCGGTATTAATAGATTCTTCCAAGTCTTCGGCTGATTCCTCTAATTCGAGTATATCCAATTTAGTAGCATCATTCATGAAACTTTGATCTTCAATAATTACTCCCGAAGTATTAGCACTAACACTTTCAAACGTAATATCAATCTCATTGTGATGATATATCATTTTCTAAAAATTACTTTTAATTGACATCGGGTTCGCACAAAAATTACGGAGAAATAAAATTGCAAAAACTGTAGTGATAAGAATTAAGTATCACAACAAACAGAGCAGCAACACTTGAAGGTATCGTCACACTATAAGGGAAAAAAATACGTAGCGAGATGGGAACAACGTCACCAAAGTGGTACCCAATCACAACTAATCATAACGAATCGCTTCTTTCAGCTGAAGGCGTGTTTACAGTAGTGTTGTACTGCACAACTTCAAATCCGTTTTTCTCAAAACTTCATTTTCGCACTCAGAGAACGCCACATTTGTTTTTTTTTTTTTTTTTTTTTTTTTTTTAATGTGGTGGGTGCTTAGTTGCAGTGACTCCGTAAACTGTATCGCTTGTCTGGCTATCACTGCAACTCTCGCGGTGTAGTTTTTGTGTGTGTATGTTGTGTTCAATTGTTTAAATTATTTGCAGTTTTATACCATCTAGGGATTAAATGAAAATGTTTTATAATGAAAATGTTTTATAATAAGGCCTATTTAATCCAAGAAAAATTCCTTTCATACTATAAATCAGGAACTTCTAAATTTCTTCATATAAATATATACATATATTACTTTTTTTTCGCTTTTTGTTCAATATATTGTTTATCACTAAAATGTATCTATATTGTAATGGTTGGCTTAGTGAGCAAGGGAGCAATTAGACCGGCAGATATTCCGTGATTGGAGTGTTAGGATAAATCAATCCACCGTGCGGATGTCTGACGTCGAAAGCTACCTTGTGAACATCAAAATTAAATTATAAAACTCCAGTAATAAAAACACACCATTTTGGAGACACCAGGTATATTGCACAAGAACAGCACCCTGTATATTAATATCCAAATTAAAATAACGATTGATGTCTTGGAAACAATCTTTGAATTGAAGTGTTACAAAGATTTCAAAATTCTATTATGTGGGGATTATAACATCGACCTAAATAATGAAAAATATCAATCAGCTTTATTTATAGATTTCCTTAAAACATACAACTTACGTTAAACAATAACTAATCCTACTAGAGTTACGACAACAACACAAAGTATCATTGATAACATATTTGTCAACATAGAAGACGTAAGTGGTGATGTCATTCCATCAGCATTATCCGATCATCATGCCCAAAAGCTTACTTTTGATGTTTCTGATAATGTTAGTCGTCCTATAAAAATACAAAGAAAGATATTTACGCCATTTAAAATGCATGAAATAAAAGAAGCATTATCCAATCAAAACTGGGAACGAGTTTTCAGCTCTCATGATGTGGATGACAATAATAATTTCCTAGACATTGTTTCCCTAGCCATAGACTCCAATATAAAACCAAAAACTGTAATATTGAACCAATCTACCCAAAAGCCGTGGCTTACTGATAAAATTAGACAAATTTCGGACTTAAAACGCCAACTGTACGTGGGGATGCTGAATGGAAGAGTTCCAATAGAAATTTACAAGGAATTTTGCAAACAACTAAAAGCCGAAGTCAATGTTTCTAAAAAGGAAACATATTCACGGCAAATACAGAATTCAAATAATAAAACTAAGGCAGCATGGGCAGCCATTAAAAGTATACAAGGTGGAAAAAAGAAAAATAACTTTGACATTAGTGATCTTAGCAAAAACTACAGTAATGACCTTGAAACGTTGAATGCCATGAATAAGCACTACATCGAAGCTTGTGGAGAAATTACACACGACGTCTTTCAACCTTCAGAAAACATCACCAAAGTAATGGAAACCTTCTATTATCATCCAACACCTCCTGCTGAGGTAGTAGACATTTTAGCACCCCCGCTCAGCTATGTGATCAAATTTATCACTGTAATTGGGTAAATTTCCAGACAGACTGAAGTACACTCTCATAAAACCTGTATACAAGAAAGGATGTAGGTCGGATTTTGGAAACTACCGACCGATAGCATTAATATCCAATCTATCCAAAGTAATAGAAAAACTAGTGTACCAAAGAATATCGGACTTCTTGCAAAAATACAATGTACTAAACAGACAACAAAATGGCTATGTAAAGGGTAGATCGACGACTAGGGCTATTTACCAGGTCATACATGACATTTGTGAAGGGATAAACAATAATGAAAGTGTAGCCTGTATAATGATGGATCTTTCTAAAGCGTTCGACTGTGTGCGTTTCGATATTCTATGCCTGAAGATGAGCCGTATGGGTTTTAGGGGCTTGACGATTGACTGGATAAGGTCATACCTTACTGGAAGACGACAATGTATCGTGACCGAAGATGGCAATGGAAAAAAAATAAGATCAGAATGGGGAGTGGTAAACTTTGGAGTTCCACAGGGATCAGTTCTGGGCCCCCTTCTATTCCTGTTGTATATTAATGATCTCCCAGGAGTATGTGATGATCTCACGGTTCTCTTTGCGGATGACACTTCCTGCACAATAAGACGAAATTTACTGTCACAAATTACACAAGCAGCGGAAGAAAACTTAAATAAGTATGATGTGTGGTTTACAAATAATAACGTAAAATTAAACATAAGCAAAACGAACTTATTAGTTTTTAACAAATGTGAGCTATCAACTAAGGTAACACACAAAAACCAGACACTTACTAGCTCAAATGATGTGATTTTTCTGGGTGTACACCTCGATCCTCAACTAACGTGGAAGCCACAAGTTGACGTCCTCGCAAACAGAATTTCCAGTGCGTGCTACTGTTTGCGAACGGTGTCCCGGACTATCGGTGTAGAAGCGGCCCTTAACGTGTACAACGCGTCCGTATTTTCTGGGCTAAGATATGGTGTAATATTTTGGGCAAACTCCACAACATCACATCGCATATTTATTTTACAAAAAGCTTGTGTTAGAGCTATGTTTAATTTAAATCGCAGACATTCGTGCAAACCGGTGTTTCTCCAGTACAAAATACTCACCCTCCCATCAATTCATATACTTGAGTGTGCCAGGTTTGTGAGAGAACAATATAATGACTTTTTTTTAAAATATGAACTTGAACACGGGTACGGGACGCGTGCGATCGGTAACAATCATTTAGTGCCGCCTCATACCAGTCTCACGAAAATTCAGAGAGGTACTGTCCACCAGTGCATTAGAATATATAATCATCTCCCTGAGAATATAAAAAGGATGCCATACAAACAGTTTGTTGCGAATTAAAAAAAACTTCTATTACTGAAGGTGTACTATGATATTGACGAATTTTATGATGACAAGTTTTAAAATGTATTATACCTATGTTATTAATTTTTTTTTATTCTTGTTTGTACGAGTATAATGTATGACGCGTTCCATGTTTGTTTTTAACTATTGTGAACTATTAAAGTATTAAAGTATTATTAAAGTATTAAATTAAAAAAATGTATACTAATTGAATCTAGGTAAAACAAGAATGAAATTTATAAAAAATTATTAAGAATAGAGATGACATTTTGCCATGATAGGATAATGCTTCCAATCACACTATAAAAAAAAACAATGTAGATAAAGTAATTTCGTAATCAGCAAAGAATAAGGAACATCATATTTAACACAAGCTTCAGGAAACATCACTATTTCAATAGTTCCTTACAAAAATTGTCCAATTCGACAGTTTCACATTGGCACCATTCCCAAGTGTCAAACAGAATTGTCAAACAACAGAGTTAATTTACAGAATTTTGTAATTACTCTATTTGCACTCTGAGTCTGATTCCGTAGTTATTTCCAAAATTCTAAAATAAATTAAATTAAGTTTTCCAAAATTTCATTTCGCAAACGATTTCCTTTTGTTTAAGATATTTTACCTTATCCAATAAGAGCCAATGACGCCAAAAATATTTCCAGGATTCGTTAAAAAAAAATTTGCAAAACGACAGTCGAATTTAATCGTTCATACAGCTCGTATTTTTTATCGTAAAAATTTCAAGGAAAACATTTGTATCTTTAACCTATAACTTTCAATAATCATTAATTATCCTATTTGAATCCCTTTCCCAGCTTACCCAAGTTCCAAATACCACAAAGATCTACAACCTAAGAGACCCCTCCCGAATCGAGACCGTCAATCCTCAATCCAAGGTCACTCTGGATCCACCAGGTCAGATCAGAATATCAAATTTGGTAGGAAAAATATGTAGAACTCTATAATAATAACAACCGCTGTTACTTTAATTTTACCATAGAACGATAGAGGTCGGTAGAATAAGTTTATAATTTTTTTTTGTTAAATCAATTATAAATCAAATCATTTATCATACGTCATTAAATAAATACATGTCATTCTAAAAGAAAGTGTTTTAATTCTATACGAAGCAAACAACGAAGTCAATTCCCTGCAAAAGTAAGAACCGTAATATTTGAAAAATTGTATGGCTTACTAAAGGTAGAGCATATCAGCGTAATATATTCTATTATTTAATAAAATGAAGGGGGGTGGCTCCAAGGTTAATTTTCTTTTATGGGGATGCGTAGTTGGAAAGAGTTTGGAAACCGCTGTCGTAAGCTGTCGTATCACTGTAACTCTCGCGGTGTATAATTGTGTTGAAAAAAAAATTAATGGTTTTTAAACAACGAGATCGAATTTTATCAGGAAGTATGCGATTTTTATTTTATGATCAGTTACTTCATCATTATTTATATATATTTATAGTTCATTATTTATGTGGTGGATCCGTTATGTTCACTTCATCTTTATCATTTTACACTTTCTAACTTTTAAGGGAGTTGCAGATGTTTCGTCATTATTGCTTTGGATCACAAGCTGATGATTTGACTTGACGCGCTGAAATCCTCTACATAAATATCTGATGAATTAAGAGTCAGATCATCATCAATAACGAAGGGTTAATATTCTGGATCGCCATCAGAATCTACACTCTCCAATATTGATAAGACTGAGTATGGTGTAAGTATAATTGTCTCGACTAAAAATATCTAAACGCAGGAAATGTTTATGACTTATTTCACCGTTCTGAATGGTCCTCAAATTAATTTTCTTAATTACCGAAATTGGCGCCCGAGCAGAAACTTCGAACAATTCTTGCTTATCGAGCGCCAGTATTTATGATTAAATATTCGAGTCGGGTTTAGTTAGGCTTATTTTCGGTAGCCCACCCTGTATACCACCTAGAAATAACCGGACTCCCATGTCACTTTTGCACCTGTTTTCTGCTCCTATTCACTCAACCACGACAGTATACAATCGTAGTCGTTACTACTCCATTAGTCATCGACTTGGTTCGTTAGACGCGATGGAGAAAAGCACCTGGTTTCCTTTGCCGCTGCTGTGACACCCAAACGGGAAGAACCAACGGGACATGCGTTTCGATCATTGCACTCACTTATTATTATTTATATTCGCTCGTGGTTCGTACACGCTTTCTTCGACATAACATGCACTTTATAGAGTACAACTAATCTATACAAGCGCGTCTTGAGTTTGGGATTTTCTTGGGATCGTTAGTTTAAAAACTTAGTACTGTAAAGCAAGCAAGCTAGATCAGTTCCGAATAATAATCCAATCCCTAGATAGTAGAGAGTTAGAAAGGAAAACTAATTGGATTGGCTGACCGAGAGCTGTTCGAAAACTCATTTGTAACTTCCTCTACACAGTTCTCGTCAAGATTAATTAGGACAATCGCAATTAACACCTAAGTACTACAGCTGAATTAAAGAATACATTCGAGATTAGTTCTCTTACAATTACTACAGACAAATAATAAAAATTTCCGTTACTATCTCGATAATTAGTTGAAATTACATGGCAGGTAATTCGATGTAATGCTTTCATTATTACCAAACGAAAAAGAAGAGGAAAAAATGGAAGAAAATGAAAAGAGATGATATAATTCAAAAGTAGCGATTCGAATAACTTGAATAATAGATCGGTCCGTAATTGCGCCAGGCTGTAATACGTTAAATATTAAAATTTTAATCAGTTCTCGCTACGTCAAGCTCGCTAATAAAATCGCAATGCGAAATATGGCGAAAGCCGAGGAAATCAATTTATGGTTGACCGTGGAATTGATTTAATGCCATCAGAAAGTTTTTTTTTTTTCATTACGCGAAAGTTGTGCTGAATAAAGCGGGGGCATTGATTGTAGGCGAATTATGAAATTTTTTTTCGGGAAAGCCGCGTCTAATAATTTATTGTTGTATTAGGTTAGTTTTGATATAATCGTGAAATGACTGTAAAAAAATTACACTATAGATGGGGCACGAGTTTTATACCTGATTTAACAATTTAAAATATTGTTGTTTCTAACAAACTAGAGCGGCTATTTTGTGAAGGGCGGCGGCAACTACGAAGGATACGACGTCACTCGTTCCAGAGAGAAGTAGAGAAATCTATTAAATCAGTCATTAGTCCGGGTTTAACCGAAATTCGCCGACCATTTTATGGAACTATTAAACGACACATCCCAGAGTGGCAATGAAGTAATTGAAATTGATGAGAATGAAGGAGATAACGACGAACTGAAATTGACACCCCCAACAAAGGACGAAGTAATAGAAATTATCAAGAAAAGTAAGAATGAGAAAGGACAATATAAATATGGAATTAATAAAACACGGTGGAGACGAATTACACTCTTTCATGTGTATCAACTTATACAAAAAATATGGAGGAAGGAAAAGGTGCCTAAATAATGGGAAGTAGGACAAATCGTAACAATTCACAAGAAAGGGGACCAGCAGGGATGCAAAATTATAGAGGAGTCACACTACTGAGCACTGTATATAAAATAATGTCAACACTAATCCAAAAGCCAATGAACAATAGATAGAACAATATAGAAATGTTATTTATAGATTTTGAGCAAACTTTCGACTCGATTAGAAGAGATAAACCTAAGGATACAAGCAAAACTAAGAAGATTGATATGGGTGACAATGAATCAATCAAGAGCAAGTATACTGATACGAAAGGGAGAAACCAAAGAATTTGCAATTAACGAAGGAGTAAGGCAGGGAGATTGCTTGTCGGCAACCTTGTTTAATTTGGGGTTGGAATATGTATTGAAAGGAATGCAAAAAGGAAATATAAGGACAGGTGGACACCAAATAATTGCATAATATGCCGATGATATAGTACTGATAACAAAGAAAAGAAAAATAATGGAAGAAATGCTAATAGAATTGGCAGGGGAGAGCGAAAAGTTAGGGCTAAAAATAGATCAAAATAAAACAAAATTCTTGTGATACCGAAAAGAGTGTGAACATAGAATAATAAAGATTGGAGACTACGAATTTGAGGAGATAAATAAATTTAAGTACCTGGATATTGCGGTTGCAAGCAGTGGAGAAACGAGAACAGAGATGGATGAAAGGATGATTGCAACAAATAGGGCATTCCACGCGAACAAGAAATTATTAAAAACGTACTCACAAAAAGGACAAAAATAAACATTTACAAAACAGTGACTATGTCAATGACAAAGTGGGAAGAAGAGGAGATAAGAATAGTTGAAAGAAAACTAATGAGGATAATATTGTGTCCAACAAAATTTGGAGAGAACGAGTACAGGCTGAAAATGAATCATGAAATAATGCAAGAACTACAGGGAGAAGACATAGTAAGAAGATTAAAGAAACAGAGAGTTTAATGGCTAGGGCATATATGGAGGCAGGGTCCAGAGGCGGTGACGCATGTAATGACTCGGTGGGAGTCGGCAGGTAGGAGAGGAGAGGAAGATCTAGATCCAGGTGGCTGAACGAGGTGGAAGAAGCATTGTGACGTGGAAAGATAAAGTAGTAAAGTTAATATCTGAAATCTCCGCTTGAAATATGTAGGAGTGAAGTCCGATAGGCACTTTGAGGTAGTGGTTAAGGCCCACTGACTTCAATGCCCGTCCCCACTCCTTCTATTCTAGAGCCGTCCGTGTACCAAGCCAAGGGTCTTCTTTTGAGTTGAGGCTCACCGGATGCCCACTTAGTACGGCTTTCGATGACCACTTTACAAGGTTGGTCATCAAGTTCTATTGCGTAGGTATCTTGTCCTTTGCCTCCTTTTCCTTAAGTCTGTCTAGAGATAGGGTACTTGATCTAGCCTGTTTTTTGGATGTAAATGTGCAGTGGCGTGATTCCCAGCAGTACTTCTAGTGCTGCAGTGGAACAGGTCTGTAATTTTCAAGCTCTAAACTCATGGATAATTTGATTTCTTCTAAATAGGACTTCATAGCAATTTTTACATAACTGGATGTAAAATTTCATTCTCTTTCGATTTTATACAGGTATCGTTGTATCTATCTCCAACGGTTTTGGAGTTATTCTGATAACAAACAAACAAAAAACTTGAATAAGCGCCATCTTTAATGTTAAACTAAGCTTGGAAAATCAACCAACCAACTTTTTTTTAACAGACGTTCAAAATGTCTTCAATCTTGTTCAAGGCATTTACCAATTCTCACTTGAAAGGCCCTTTTCATATTGTGTCGACAGTTCTTTGCCGTATAGTTTGTTCAGTGCTTGGAGGCTCCCTATAAACCAGTTCTTTTACATACCCCCATAAAGAATATAGTTTTGTTAGGTCAGGCGACCTCACAGGCCACAGAATTGGTCGTCTTCGTCGAATGCTGCGATTTTCATTCTCATTCTTTAACAGGACTCATTTGTTGTGATAGATCGGTCGAGGCTCCATCTTGCTGTAACCACCTATTTTGTGCTTGGATGTTTACAGGCAAATTTTGAATTAATCTTGATCATTCATTTACTAAAAATTCCAAATATATTTCGCTGTTAAGGTGTCCATTAAAAAACTATGGCCTTACCAACAATTGCTCCCCCAAACATTTATTGACCAGCGCTGTTGCCAAACTATTCTAAAATTTTCGACCGAATAATACGGTTGATTATGTTTGTTGACGTCTCCAGTGACATGATAAAATAAAAATAAAAACACAATTAGGCACAATTGTGCCCACGTACAAAACTCTGCCCTCCGCTGAAGGTCATTTTCACTCAGAGCCCAGTGCTACTGAATTTGCCAAACTATTCTTGCATTTTCAACAGGCGCATCCAATGTTCTTAAAAAAATGGTTTTCTTGGAGACACAACTGTCCTTAGGTGCGAAAGCCTTCCACTGAAAGTCATTTTTACTCAGAGCCTGATGCAACCGAATGTGGTACGCATGCAAGTGATATTTCTTTAGAATTCTTTAAGCTGCTCTGTCACTTATTCGAACTTCTTGCCCGACATTTGCTTGACTAGTATTTGGATTTTCTGTAACTGTCAACAAAACTGCCAACGCATTCCTTCTATGTTTTCGTAGTTAACGTTTCCTGCTTCAACAGAGCGCTTAAGAAGTCTGGCAAAACTGATCGCTTCTGGATGTCCTTTCGGAAAAACAAGTTGCATAAATTTTACTGCCAAGAGACGCTGCAAATATCATTTTTTAAACGTGGTGGAGGTTTGGATATATACTAGATAATCACCTAACAACATAGTTGTCTTCAAAACGTTTGGTTTAGTACTGATATCTTGACCATTCCTTTCCACTCCTCAGCATACCTCCAGACCTTAAACTAACTCACTTCTTTGCAGCATATTTTCATTCTGCGTTTTCATATCTTGTCTCTCGTCAATTAAGTATTAGTTCACTTCTTCTCATTTAGTCGCTCTGCCCGAGAAACGCATCCACGTCTTTTTTTATTGAATAACTGCCGATACTATTACGCTGCTGCAAAACGGACTCCGATAAAAAGTAATTTGTATTTCGTAAGGAGTAACTTCAAATTTCTGAGACGGTCATAGATGTGAGCAAAGCTTTGTGTGCAATTTCATTTATGCCTTCAAATTGTTTGACCTTTTCAGTTCCCAGGGTAGACACCGACTCAGTGTAAGTCGTAGTTCGGATCCTTCTGACACAGTGCTAGCTGCTCCTCCAGTGCTAAACACTGAATAATAACAGGAAGCTGAAGTTTTTTTTCTAACAGATGTGGATAGAAAATATTCGTAAAATATTTCTGCAGTGATCCCACCTCTTTCATTGGGACCTGCACCTAATATAGACGATTTTAGAACCTTTAGGAGCGTAAACTTTGCCAGTTTTGGAACAAATCTGAAAGCCCGTTTCGTCTCCATTATAAGCTCGAGATTTCAGAAAACCATTTCCGTATTCAGTTTCGCTGGTTCTCTCGGTAAGTTCGGGATGTGATGATGATGCTTTAAACCGTCCATCTCCGGATCTATTGTTTCTAAATGGGGTTTGTCTAGGATTTTCTGTGAGAAATTGGTTGAACATTGGTTAGAATGTCCTCCTTTTTCTTAGGAAACTCTCTTTCAGGAAGATCTAGTATCCACTTTGATGAAGTATGTTCTTCTCCTTTTGGCCTTTCCAGCTTATATTAAACTACACCAGAGGGGTTTGTTTCACATCTTCTCAAGTCCTGTCACAAAGGCTAATAATTTGACGGTGTGAACCAATAAATCACATCACGCATTGTTACTTCTCTCTTCTTTGAGGAAGATATGAACGATGTTTTGAATGTGGCATTTTCAAGCGATCTGATGTATGTATGTTTCTTCTAACGAATCAGATCTCAATGTCTTGATATAGGATTTGAGTTTAATCAAAGAAAAATCACAAATTTTGGGATCTCGATTAAAAAAATTGAATCTTTTACATTTCATTCATTCAACATTCTAAGCATCTTTGGCAAGTCTGTGGTGACCTTAAAGTTATTTCTTTATTACTTGGACTGCAAGGAGGGTTTACCAAATACTGTTGTGTTTTTTTGAGTCTCTGGGATAGCCGAGCAGTTGAACAACATTGCTAAACAAGAGAATGGCAATGACCATAACTCTAAAACTAAGCGTGGTGGAAAAAACTTGATTGTACCCGGTGATCATTTATAATGTCCCCTCCCCCTAATTTTTTTGTTTTTCGTTTTAGACAATAATGTTAAATACAAAAGAATACAACAAGAACAACAAGACAAAGAAAAAATGATTTTTACAAATTAAATTGTTCAACTGGGCCCCCATTTTCTTCAATACATTTAATGTAAGTCCTTCGTAACCTTTCTATGGCGGCGGTGATAGACTGGGTATCTTCATTCAGAATATGAATCTCTGTTCTAATAAGCTCTTTTAAATGTTCCACATTTTCAATAGTATTTGCATTCACTCGATCTTCGAGTGTTCCCCATAGAAATGCATCCATGGGCGTCAAATCGGGGCTGCTAGGTGGCCATTTTATTGGTGCATCCTTTCCAATCCATTCATTGAACCTCTGGTCAAGGTAATTTATAACAACTACTACACTGTGGGGTGGGGCACCATCTTGTTGGAAGACAACGTTTCTCAGTTGTTCCAACGGAAGCTCATCAAGATGATCCTCTAGTTCTTGCTGGAGAAAATTCAAATAAACGTTTCCGTTCAATGTAACGTTAATGAAATGGGGACCTATTATTTTGTTATTTAATATACTGGGTGGGCAAATTTGAGGTTAGGAAGTAAATTGGCTGTCAAATGATGAAATGTCAAGAATTGAGCTGTCATCTTTTGACATTTATTTAATAAACAGTTGGAAAATTTTAACCATGGAACGCTACACTCGTGAACAAAGAATTTTAATTGTGAAAATTGACTATCAAAATAGTGAAAATTTTACTGAATCACTTCGTAAAATTTGAGCAGCTTTTCCTCGTAATCAGACTCCTTCTGAGATCGCTGTGCGTAATTTAATCGCTAAATTCGAGGCTCACGGTACTGTTGCTGACAATAGACCAAAACAATATGCTCATAGTGGCCGTAGTGATGCAAACATAGCCGCTGTACAGCAAAGTGTTGAGAATGAGCCTGGAACATCAACTCGTTGACGTTCGCAACAATTGAGCATCACCAGAGGCACTTTGCGCAACATTTTGCATAAAGATCTTCATCTTCATGCTTATAAAGTTCAACTCGTTCAAGAATTAAAACCGGCCGACCATTGTTTGCGTCGAACGTTTGTGAATTGGCGCATTTTTCAAGAAAATCATCTTTGTGATATACGCCCAATATCGATTTTGCCGGTAATGTCTAAGGTATTAGAAAAGATAGTTGACCAACAAGTACGAATATACTTAGATGCTTTTAGCATCTTACCTAATGAACAATCTGGTTTTCGCTCGGGTTACAGCTGTGCAACAGCAATGGCTCACGTAACTGATGATATTTTCTCTGCTATTGATAGTGGACAAATTATGGTTCTGGTACTGCTGGACTACAGCAAGGCTTTCGATACCATCAATCACCAGCTGTTGCTATCCATTCTGCATTACGTTGGCTTCAGCCGGGAATCGATAGCCTTTTTTCAGTCCTACATTGTGGGTCGTAGTCAGGTGGTGTCTTTGCGGGACAACAGCTCATCTTCCAAATGCGTGGTATCTGGTGTGCCTCAGGGGAGTGTATTGGGACCCCTTCTTTACTGCATATATACTTCCGGCATCATAAAGAATCTACGCCATTGCTCGTACCATATGTATGCGGATGATACGCAAGTCTATTTCTCTTTCAATGTGGACGATGCCCGGGATGCAATTGCGAAAATCAATGCCGATTTACAGTTTCTGACTACCGAATCATCTAGACATTCTCTAATAATTAACCCTAATAAGTCCTCAGTTATGGTATTTGGCCGGCTTTCTGCTGTATCCAGGATCATGCCTCAGGTGCGGATTGTGGTAAATGACGATGTATTGCCAGTATCTGAGTGTTCTCGAAGTCTTGGACTTTTATTGGACACACGTCTTCGTTTCAAAAAACATGTCTCACGACTTATTAGTACCGCCTTTTATAAATTGAAAGTTCTTTACGGCAGCAGGGGCTGCCTAGATCAAGACATGAGGAAGTTGCTTTGTCAATCTCTGGTGCTTTCAGTCTTTAACTTCTGCATCAATGTATACTATCCTTGCTTGGATTACACTGACAGACTAAGAATCCAGCGAGTGCAGAATGCCTGCTTGCGATTCATTTATGGGTTAAGGCGATATGATCACATTTCACATACCCTCAAATGGGCAAATTGGTTAAGCATGTCCTCCAGAGCCAACTATCTCGCCTCTCTATTTTATTTCAAAATTATTTATTTCAAAAGACCCAATTACCTATATAGAAAGGTACTTTTCAGGACCGACGTGCACAACATTAGCGTTAGGAGCAGGGGCCTACTGACGCCTCCCGCCCTTCACCTGGAAATTTATAAGAGAAGTTTCTCTTATAACATTGTAAAATTTTATAATGCTATTCCTCACAATTTGAGATCTCTTGCTCCGTCTGCCTTTGCTCGTGGCCTGAGGGATTACCTTTACAGACTTTGTTAGGCTAACTAGGCGAGTGTGTTGAGCATTGGGTTCTAGATTTTTTTTTGTTATTACTTTTCATTGCAGCGTATCACAATCGGTACTGCATGCTATGCATTCTATTTATTAATATATTTCTCTTTCATTATAATTAGCGTTTGAGACTCGAATTTAGTTAGTAAGGATAGTTTAAGTTTAGGTACTAGAGTCAGAGCAGCTGTGTGTTTCGCATACAGCTGATCTTGTACCTTTTGGTGGCAGATTTAGTTTATATTCTTATTATTATTTATTTACTCTAACCGATACCTTTTCTATCTTTTTTCTTTGTAATTTGATTGAATGTGTATTTTTTCTTTTTTTTGTCATCAATAAACAGCTATTATTATTATTATTATTATTATTATTATTATTATTATTATTATTATTATTATTATTATTATTAGTGATGAGGCCCATTTTCAATTAGGTGGTTATGTAAACCACAAAACAAAATTGTCGCGTGTGGGGCTCACAAAATCCACAAACAGTCCTCGAAAAACCATTACATCCAAGGAAAGTGACCATATGGTGCGGTTTGTGGTCAGGCGGCATCATCGCCCCATATTTTTCTGAAAATGAGCAAGGAAACGCCGTCACCATAAATTCTCTGCGCTACCAGACCATGATAACAGATTTTTTGTGGCCACAATTGTCTAATGTTGACATCAGAGACCTTTGGTTTCAGCAAGGCGGCGCCACAAACCACACAGCCGGCCAAACAATTCAGTTATTGCATGAGAAATTTCCCGGCCGACTAATTTCTCGATTTGGCGATGTCAATTGGCCGCCTCGTTCTTGTGATTTAACGCTACTGGATTATTTTCTCTGAGGCCATTTGAAAAACCGGGTTTACGTAAACAAACCGCAAACAACTGACGCTCTGAAAGATGAAATTCGGCGCTGCATTGACGAGATAAGCGAAGCTTTGTTGCAAAATGTGGTTCAAAATTTTGTGAAAAGAGCGGATGTCTGCCGACGTGCTATTTCTACTTTATATTGGTATCAATAAAACTGAATTTGTCACAAAAAAAGTGTGTTTTTAATCCAATTTACTTCCTAACCCCAAATTTGCCCACCCGTTAGCACACCATACATTGACAGTTTGGCGAGCAATGGAGATTTACTGTGGCCCACTGTCTGGCATTTTTTCTATTTATCATGCCACTAGTTGCAAATGTTGACTCGTCGGTCCAAACCACATTTTTCAAAAAATGATTATTTAAATTAATTTTTTCCAACATAGTTTGACGTTGACTCGGCGTTAATTTTGTAGTAGGCTTAATTCTGAAAGGTTTATACCCTGCTTTCCTCAGATTGTTTTGAATCCTCCCGTAAGAAGTATTTTTTGGATCGTCAAGCTCTTCTTTTAAACTTCTCGAGATTTTTCTTATAGAAATGTTTGGATTTTCTTCATCTTTCGGTAGTATATTTAAATCACTATTTTCATCCCTTTCCAACGTTCTACTCTTTCTCGCTAGGCTAGATGTTTGCTGAAACTTTTCGTAGATGCGACGAAATGTATTTTTATCTGGAACGTGCATCCAGGGGTTAATTCTTCGGAGTTCCCTTTGAGCCAGTTTAATACTATTATTAGTTTTAATAAATATTTGCAAAATTAATTGTTTTTCTCTTTCTGAATAAGGCATTTTTATCGAAGAAATTTTATGTTTACTTAATCTGACACTGTCAATAACAACAGAAGTTTTTGTTTCTTCGTGACAGCTTAATTCACAGCCACGTAAGAACTGGAATCTACATTTTATATTTTTGAGTGTAGGCGGGTAGTTAATTTATTATATAATTATTTAGAATTTTTAGGAGAATCTAAAAAATTTACAATACATAGAGTGTTTCATTTAAAAAAATATAACTTTAACTTGTCACGCATGTGTGCAATACCCTGTATATAAAGAGGATTATTCTGCAAATAGCTTTTGTCAATTTGTACAACTTTTGTATTTAACATTTTTGTGTAAAACGAAAAACCAAAAAATTAAGAGGAGGGGACATTATAAATGATCACCGTGTACACCCATTTTTACAGAAGTTAATGTTTAAATTTGGCATGTCATCATATCAAATTTCTGTGCATGGGCTAAACTAGAACCTACACATTTTATTATTCCCTAAACAAACGTTACATCCGACTTTCACCATATTAATTTTTTCCGAAGCAAAAGGGCTCACCTTGTGTACACGTTAAACAAATTACTCTTCCATTTTCTCCCTGTACCTTTCCAGCTTTTAAATCGCTCCCTAATGCGTACCTAATTTCATTTTAAGCGTTAACCAAACAATACCATGCGCATATACCTTCAAATAACAGTATTATCTTTTTAATTCCGTTTTTATCATTCATCGTAGAATGTATAGGATATTGTACGGATAACTCGAAAACCTTCCTAGGCGCCGGATCCGTTTTTATAATTAGAGTTACCGCGTACTACACTGAGCGCCTCGTCGCTTACTCCCAAGAAATTCAAGTTCTATTTACATCGCCGCGGTCCAATGACCCACACAACGCTCGTGTATACCTGGCGACATCTAGCGATCGTTAGTGTAAGTTTTGGTATACGTAGAGGTTGGCTTTCCGTTCGGTTCATCTCTAATTTAAATAGAATTCTCGTTAAATCGTGGATTTTAAATGATACGGTTTGAGTTGAGGGTGGTTGTGTTGCTGATTGAGTGATTGTGGTTCTTGTAGTGGGATTTAATGAATTATTTTTGTTGTTATGTTGGGTTCGGATATTTCGTGAGTAATTGGTTGCATAAACGCAAGGCGGTTTAAGTTGTATTTTTGAATTATGTGTTTCTTTGGTAGCTATTTCTATTGCTTTTAATTAAATGTATCATGTATGCTGACAAGATACCAGAAAATGTGAGCAACGATACAGCTTTGACAGCTCCGCAAAAACATAACGTTTTCTCTTCACAGTTTGTTTTCGGGTCTTTCGGTCCAAGCAAAAAATACTACAAGAAATGGACTTACCGTATTTTTCATGTTTTCCTTTTTATTTAATTTATAAATAAACTTTTATTACGATGGTGATAATCCCAGAAACAATTTTTATCGATCTGATCGCATAAATGCAGGTCGAATTTGGAACAAACGACTTGGGTGTCAGATTTCTTGCAATGTTTGCACCTCTTTGTGGCCTTTCTATCCACCCAAACAAGAAAATGATCGACACCATCGAACCGAACATCGGCAACTTGATGAACAGGTCTTTTTCCAACACCTGATATTCTAGGCTGTTGTGGATAAAGGCTCATTGAGATTTTGAGCAATTGATGGTCGCCCTACAGAACTTTTTTTTTCATTGGAGATATTGAATGCATTTGTAGAGGCCATGTCCAAAAAATGGTAAAATAATCTTATCATAATATTCCTTCTTAGTGTCTTCGAGTCTTAGCTCGAATATGGTATCGACCCATGAGACCATATCCATAAGATCTACTCCAGCCATGTGAGCATTGTATTCTCGGATAATTTGAGGGCGGTTGGTTTCTCCTGCTTTCTGTCATACAGAGGAGCCTTTCTTGGTTGTTCATCAGGATTGGTTCTTCCGAAGCGTTCAATACCGACATATGTCGATGCCTGGCTGACACATTTGTTATTGAGGTCATGTATTCTACACAAAATTCTCTCTGCTCTTTGTTCATTTCGCTATCGGTCGGCGGCTTACAGGCTGGAATACGATTGGCTATAAATACAAAACCAAATCATGATCAAGATATCTCTAGATCTCTGTGCCCCAACTATAAATTCCTCTAGCTCGTTAATAGAAAGTTGAATTAGCCGATAGTATATCAATTGTGCTGAGATTCAGTGAAAAATTTATTGTCTCTAAAAATTCATCCGTGGCCTCGGCTACACCCATATTGTGAACGCATTCTGCTATGGCCTGTTCTGCATCCTCTGGTAATATATCGGTCTTGATATTATCAAAAATATAGCTGTAGAACTCTACAGAATCGATGAACTCTAGCAATTGCTCATCAGACATTTTCCTCAAATTGATCTTTTTCTTATATAGACATTTAGTAAGGTCCATCTTTAGCACAATACTAAACTAAAATGGTGAATATAATAAAACAATAAGCAGACGGTCTTGCCGGTTAGAGAGTTAACGCCCCCAAACACCAGGTATCATGCTACCTCTGGACGTGACTGTGTTTAAACATATGAAGATGAAATGGCAAGAAATCTTGAATTAGTTTCGTAGAAAAAGCCAGAACAGAAGTTCTATTCCAAAAAAGCATTTTAGCATATAAGCCAATATATTCCAGAATTTAAAAGCTGGTTGTAAATTGCGTTTCTCTGATCTTGACCACCATGACTCCGCTCAAATTTCCGATAGGAAGCCATTGAGATCGTCATTTCAATATCCTGCTGTTATCCTGGTGAAGCATCCACGAGCTTGTTGTCTAAGCCAACTCATCTTCGTCTTCGTCAACTGTTGCTCATCCAAAATTCTCCTCGTCATTATATCATGTATATTATTGAGTGACTACTGTAGTGACTGGTCTCAGCGGATGACGGAGACTCAATTTGCAAATCATCTGACAGGATTTTTAAAATTATTTTTGGAGTCCTTCAACAAAGCAAACAAAACAAAGGAAGTTCTACACCATTAAATTTTCGGGCAAAACAATTATGATTAAGATAGAACGTATCATCATTAGGATGTGGCTGCGTTTGCACCTATGAAGAAGTAAATTTCGGGAAATTTGGGATAGATTACGTAGATAAAGGCCAGAATAATTTAGCGACTACTAAGTTTAGAAGTTGGCTTCAGAGGAACATGACTGTGTCCTAGATGCCTACCATGATTGAAGTGATAGTGAAACATCGGGTATCCTAAATGATAGTTTTTACCAATCTGTTGCAAAAGATACGTGGAGCAAATGTGGAGACGAAAAGTAGAAGAGATGGTAAAAACTGAATCGAATTATTAAGATGAATTGGCTTTCATTTCAGCACTAGAACCTGTTCAGGTTCAACCAGTTTATCATGTTAAACCTCTTGAATATGTTGAACGAGCTCAGTTCAAGCTGAATCGGCTTTGACTACAGAACCTTCCAATATTAAACAAAAAGTTAAGAAGGGAATGTGTTTCTTTGGGTAACCTCAACTACCACGTAGTCGTACAAGTCCAAATTCATTTTTCCTATGCAAGAATTTGGTCAAAACTTGACGATAAACAGTATAGACTTGTTTTATCAAAAAGTTAATGTTTGGTATGTTTGGAATTCTGAACATCTCACTAATTGGACCATTGATGTTGGTGCACTTTGCCACTTCTCGACTGGCATTCGATAATGGTTAGCAACGACTTATGAAGCCGGCAAAATCTTCACTCGGACATCAGACGTTCAGTGGCCTCTTAATTCTTTGAATATGGCAAGATTTGCAACTGTTGCTCGTTCATAAGCCCGATAGAACTTACGAAACGGTTAACTGTCAAATTGCGCTCATTTTTTGACATTTATGATCAGTATACTCTGGCAAATCATCATTAGTCATAAATTTGTGCAACTATGACGGACTATGGCGGACATAATCATCCATCTGAGCAAGCCATCCAAGGCCTACATCCGTTTAAGATTCAGCTGGTGCAGGAATTAATGGAGTGAAATATATGGAGTGAAACCAATCCACAACAGACCCCACAGACCCCATTACATCCAGAAAAATGCACCAGTTAGTGCGGTTCATATGCTGGTGGCATCTTTCGACCTTATTTCTTCAAAAATGAAGCAGGAGCTCCTGTTGATTTCGAGAATTAACCTGTCAATTGGCCTTCAATATTGTCCGATTTGACACCTCTAGATTATGTCCAGTGGGGTTACGTGAAGTCACTGATTTATGCTGATAAACCAGCAACAATTGACGCCTTAGAGGTCAATGGTCGAAAAATTGGCCCAAAATTGGACAGAATGCGCTTCGAATCATTTTTAAATTGATATTCTTGCAAATTCTTGTATTTTTCAGATACTTTTGCATTAGTTACATCGTAATATACATAATTAAACGATCCAAAACAGAAAATGCGCACAAATTCGAATGATCAATCATATTTTTCTAACGTAGCTTTTTTTCCTATAATAATACCGAATTCACGTCGGGCGTAATTTTTTGAAAAATATCTCTCTAATCAATCTGTTACTCTTCCTTCACAGTTGCTCTTGGTAATAATCCAAGTTCCGGCAACTAATCAATCGACTACTTTGCATTTTCTCACGTAATACCAGCCTAACACTAACCAGTACAACATTTAAAACTATTCCACTATTTCCAGTTTATTTTTAATTTTTTACAAACAAACGCCTTCTATTTTAAACGCACTAGATGCATCTTACTCCGTGGAAAGTTCCATCTGCGTATTATCGCGAGGATTGCCAAAAACGATAAGATTCATTTTCATTTATTTCTTGCCCTTAGAACAAAGTTCGCAAGTTTTAATTTTCTTCTCTTTTGAGAAGCTCGACGAGTCAGCGTTATCGGAACGACTAAAATAAACGTTTAGCGTTCCTAATCCTACAGTTTAGACCCTCTTTTTCTGGTTGAATTGCGGCAATTAATCATAGTTTTAGCTACTATCTTTGTAGTTCCCGGAAAGATGTTACAGCTCCACACAATTTAATCTGCGACGTCGAAATTTATCACGTGGAAATTTGGCTTTATATCAACGTTAAGAAAAGATTATGTTTTACAGCTCGTCCGACCAATTTTACTCGAGGAAAAGTACATACACTTGTTCCGATCCGAAATCGATTTGATATATTAATCTTTTATTTTCTTTTGAAGTGAATCGGTCGCTTTAATCGTAGATCCCACAGATGACAGATTCGTTTACGGTTAAAGCCAAGGTAAACATCGTGCCAGACACAACGGCTTACGAAAAAAATACTTTTCAGGTTTTTACTTTTAAGCTTCACTATTTGTGGACTTCATCTTTTATCGTTGATGGAATTTAGAAAACAAATGGTTTTGTATCTTTCTGGTGAGAGCAAATTGAAGTTGTTTGTTTTGGCCGATTTTTTTTTAGTTGTTATGATTTTTTCCTTCTTTACTCCTGAGACCTTGAATTTATTTTTTGACCAACTCCCATCTTTATTTGCATCTGGCCAAAACATTGATTTTCCTTGATAGAGATACCTCAACCAACCTCCCCAAACGAACGAAAAATTAAGATCTTTATTTAAGGCGCCAATCTAGGTCCTTCAAGCTTTCTTCTTTCATATAATTACAATTCATCATATCTGTTAAAATAATCCCGATTTTGTAGCCTATTTTAGCAGTAGGAAAAAAGATTTAAAAGCCTAAGAATTTTTGAAATATTAATATTGCAATCGAGAGCTCTGAGGAGGATTCGGTGCGATGGTGTAATTACATTTTTGGAAAGTTATAGTTTTATATGAAGTTACAAAGGAAGAAGTGCCAAAATCTGCCAAAGCTGTAGCCAAAGTTCTAACGTGCAAAGATTGTTAAAGAAAAAAGTGGTATTCGAGCTGGTATTCCGTACGCTAGCATACGGACGGATCCAAAACAAACACAGGAGTGGAAATAGGTATCTATGGGCCGACATGCAATGTCTCGGTGGTCTTGGGTACAAGCCTAACAATTTTTAAGCAGAAATACATGCCATTGAATAATGTGCCCAGGAATATTTGACAGGTCGTTTGAAAAGACAGTCAAGCAGAGTTAAAGGCTGCGTGGCGATAGCCTGACAAAAGCACCGTCACCTCGAACAGCCGCACTTAGAACCGGCTAACATCAGAGTCATAGCCCCACAAGAAGATCCTGAATTTTTTTAGAAGTTTGGAGATCAGTTCGGACTAAAAGTTTAAGGGTACTCACAATAGATCTCATTCGTCGCAGTGAAGAGAGGTAGAAGTGCCTTTAACGACCAGCAATGACTTCCTAAGCCAGTAAAATCTTCACTCGGACATCAGACATTCAGTGACGTGCCAGATCTCCGGATTTGACTGGGATTTGATTTTTTTTTGCTTTTCCACTTGAAGAATGCCAAACATTGAGTTGTCAGTTTGGATCTAAAAGGCAACAACTTCTTGTTAGAACATTTTTGAGTCTTCTACTCTATTCAGAAAAATAGGTGTTCCAAAAGGTATTTTTTTAATACCTCTGTTGTCTTTGTTTGTTTTCTCATTGCTTAGAGAAATGTGTTAAGTATGGCCAAATCATTGACCTCCAACATCGACCAGAAATTGGACTCATTTCTTCTTTAAATTCCCTTCCTAGTTTTTTTGTCTTTTATCTTCTTAACAATTATTTTGTTCTTCTGAAGTTCTGCCTGGTCAAATGAAGTACCTAACACTCAAAGAACCAAATTTTTGTGGCATTTGCAAGTATTGCTTCCACCGAGGTGCCAAATGGCCAAATCATTCCAAAGAGTCTGCAGTAGCAGAAGAAATATTTCAAACCAAACTGGAGGAAGAAGGTGATAGATTTTCTAGCACTTGTGAGCATGGTTGGTAAAACTCCTTCTGAAGACGTTGTCACGTCTCTCAAAACTGTATTATATTGGTCAGAGCAAAATAAATATAAAGATGTAAGCGTTGATAATCTCTAACGAATATAAAACAGTAGTTGGTTTATACTGACGAAGACATTATCTGTAATATTAACACTCCAACTGGTTAATCAATATCTCGCAAAACAATGGTAAAGAATTTAGGTTAAACAAATCTCTAATGTTATTAGATTATTTGGCTCATCTACTTGCACCCATCATTGGATGTTGCATCTATCTTTGAAAACGTCAAAAGACCTTAATCAGCAAACATTATCTTGAACTCAAGGACAGTTCCTTATCCAAGAAAATATTAAATATTGCCTAGAGGGTCAGGTGCATTTCTGAAAACAAATAATGCAATTGAGATCTTTTTCGAATTGCAGATACATAGAAACTGCAAAGACGTTATCGTTTTCGGTTCTCTTTCGGTCGCTGCCAACAAGTGTGAAACAGTGCTTCGGTTTCTATTCGGTACCTAATAGAAACAGTAGAGCACCGAACACTCCCTCGACACGAACAGGTTTCATCAGGTTTCTGTAAGGTACGGACACGTGTCCAGGGAAAAGAAAGCAAATCAACGCGTTCACAAACGCGGTTCAGTTTCTGTTTTAACCTGATAGAGAGTGGATATCTATCTTTTTTTAAGATTTAGTCCCAGTTTTCCTGAAAAAATGAACGATTAGCCAGATGGTGATGTGGATCGGCTGATTTCTGCAATGCAATCTAAACCGGTGCTGTGGAACAATGCTTGTGAAAAATATAAGTATAAGTTTAAGACGCACGAAGCCTGGCAACACAAACGTCTAGTGTTGAAACTTTCTAAGACTATGATGAATTTGGCGTCACTAAAAAAATGGAACTCGAAAAGTTCGAAATGTCTACCATCATAGGCTACACACAAATTGAGCCTGTTACTAGAAGGTAATAGGTTCGCTTCTACCGCGGCACAGGAAATATATATGATGGCTGCTCGAATTCTTTCTTTCATGTTCTCAGGTGTTGTTAGGCGGTCTTTATACACTACATCTTTAAGCCTACACCATCAATAAAACCAACCACTGTGAGGTTGAGAGACCTGGGTGGCCAAGAAAAATGCTACACCCCTACCTATCCATTTATTTGGGAAACGGATATTTAAAAACTCTTGGACATTTCGAGCATAATGTGCCGGGCAGCCATCCTGCTGGATCCATATAGACGGTCTTGTTTCCAAAGGAGTATCTTCCAATACTCGTTCAATAACTCGTTCTCCAAAAAATGTAAATAAGTCACACCATTTAGACGCGCAGACACTAACACTCCAACGATTTTGAAATTGAGCTTCACGAAACCAGTGCGGATTGACTCTCCCCGTACTGGAAAAAAATGACTCGTCAATCCATAGTATACGTAATAAAAAATTTGGGTTTTCATTCAATATTTCCAATAACTAGTGGCAATAATTCAATCGATAATCGAAATCGGTTACTCTTAGCTCTTGTGATGTAATATGAGGTAATAAGGATGTAACTTGTTATCTTTTAAAATCCTTTGAATCGTACAATATGATAATCCTAAATCCCTTACCAAATCGCGAATGCTTAAACGGGGATTAGCAGTAAGATAGGCTAACATACGAGGGAAGGTCCAGAAGTTCGTGGAATGAAAGGGTTGTAAATAAAATGAAACAACAAATCTATTTTTCCTTTTCAATATAATCACCCTTAAGCACAATACATTTATTAGATCTATGAATTAATCTTTCGCCTCAAAATGGTCCAAAATTGCCTCCTTCACCTCATTGTCGTCGGAAAACTTTCTTCCACGTAAGTCTTTTTTTTTAAATTGGGGAGAAAATAAAATTCACTAGGTGCCAGGTGTGGACTGTAGGGTGGATGGACTATTGATTGAAAGCCATGCTAGTGCAGAGCAGCCATTGCAACTCTGCTCTTGTGAACCGGGGCATTGTCTTGCAATAGCAACACACCCTTGGTCAATTTAGCTCGACGTTTTTCCTTGATGGCCTTATTTAATTTTTCTAATATCGCTGCGTAGTATTCTCCGGTTATGCTCGTTCCTTTTTCTATCAATAATATCCCCTCACAATCGCAAAAAACTGTAGCCATCAACTTTCCAGCCGATTCTGACACTTTGAATTTCTTTAGCGGTGGTGTCCCCTTTTTATACCATTGCATGGACTCCTGTTTGGACTCAGGCTCAAAGTGATGAACCCATGTTTCATCTCCGGTAACAATCCGCTCCAAAATCTGTGCAGGTTTGTTTCCACACAGCTCCAAGAATTGTTTGGACCCATCGACGCACTGCTGTTTCTGCAGCAGCGTATGCATTCTCGGTACCCATCTTGCACTGACTTTTGTCACACCCTGGTGGTCATGTAGGATACGCAAAATGGTGGTATCTGATACTCCAACTAATGCAGATAATTGTTTTTTCTTCAAACGGGAACAATTTTTCCACTTTTTCGACGATGTCTGATATGGTGGCCTCAACTGGCCGTCCTGAGCGGGGGTCGTCTTCAATCGACTCCCGACCATGTTTAAAAAGAGCATGCCACTTCTAAATTATTGATTTACCAGGGCACTGTTCCCCATAAACGGTTTCCATTTCATTCAATATGGTTTGCGCGTTCTTTCCTTGCTTTGTTAGGAACTTTATCACAGCACGGTGTTCAATTTTCTCCATAGTTTCAGTTATCTTTCGGATTGACTTGTTTAGCAGGCAACTATTCGTAAACGACTGACGCTATAGATCTGCAACTTATCTTATATACTAATGATAAGTCGCCAATCAGAACGGCACCTAGCGAGTGCCCCTATCCCCACTCCATCCCCTCCATTCCACGAACTTCTGGACCTGCCCTCGTATTTATAACATTTACATCGTTTCTTGATATTCCAAAAACTTTTCTTGAATAATGACATCTTGCTGGATACCTAACTGCATATTCTCTCTCGGCAATTACGGCATTTTGTAAACTTTCAAAATATACGAAATATACATATCAAAAGCTTCTTCATTGGTAATTATTTATATTAAAAATCTACTTAATTAACTGCCGATCAACTTTGACATATGCAAATGACAGAAATTAACAATACATGGAAACCATCAGTCGCCTACTTCCAAGGCCACCGGCGATATTAATTAATTTTATCCGATAAATTTCATTATCTTCTTACGTGAATAAAGCGAGAACGGATAGAAATATCGAGATGCTGTTTTTAGTGAAATTTCAGCAATTTGATGTAGCTTATAGCATTATAAAATAAATAGCATAAATTCGGCAAAATGCCTGACCACCACAAACAAAGTTCTCTATTTTACATATTTCAAAAAAAAATGTTAGAACAATTTTTTCATATAAAAATCTAGAAAATGCTCCATCAAATAAGCTTTAAAATATTCAGATCGGTTAAACGGTTCGGGAGATATTAAAATTTAAATATTGAAACATTCTTTGGCTCCCTCCTTTCTTATTATGGTAGATACGAAAAAAAAGTCATTAAACAAACTAATACGACATTAGCTCAGCTTTCAAATGATGCTTTCTTATAATTGAAAATAACAGACACGCCCCCTAGCGGTAACATTTCGAACTTTGAAATAATTTCGGGAGAGTTCTAGTAGGCAGATTAGTTATGCAATTAGCAGCCGATCTCCACCCTTACTGAATCACCCTGTACATTGACAGGCATGATATGGCCCTGAAAGAACTGTATTGTCATCTTAGAGCATCGTTAACATGATTTATATCTCGACCAGTGACCTATAAATTCCAGTTTAACTAAAATTGTTTGGCAGGTCCGACATCTTCCGGTTGTACTACAAAATTTAACTTGACATTGACTAAATCATAGCTGTAGTTTAATAAAAAAATATTTTGATCAAATTCCACAATTCAAAGCAAGTTCCTAAAAATCTAACAAATTTCCTCACAAGCGAACATTTTATGTAAATAAATATTATCTACTTATTTTTCAGCTTTCCTCCTCTCCACCCCTCCCTCAACAAATAAACCGCCAAAAAAACACGTAATATTTTTACACACTTCCACACCATCTCCAAATAGTTCATCCAAAATCATCTTATTGTACACCAACTCACGTTCTAAAAGAATTCCTCGGCGTGTTCACTTTTACAAAGCACATACCTCCACATTTCTAGAGCGCACTTAACCTTCTATAAATAAAGATTTTTCCCCGACGACGTCGAAGGAGACCAGAAATGCCCCAAAAAAAAAAAAAAGGAGCCGTGAGGAATGAAAATATAAAAACGGCAAACAACCCGCCGTTACTCTTCCTCTTTTCATTCCTTTCATCGTCGACGACCGTTACCTCTTCCGCCCGCACGAATCGGTCGGAATAAAAGCTGAAAACGGTAAAAGTTGGAGTGTTTGGAAACATCGTTTTCCTTTCAGCGAAATGGCCCGTTCGCCGGCCCTTCTCGGCCAGGACCCGTAAACGGATGTGGAAATCGTCCGGATACCACGCTAGTGGAAAAATGGAACAAGACGGCTGCATGATCCTACTGACTGCGCCGATATTTTATGGCGCCCCTCTCTTTTTTTTTTTTCGTTTTCTTCTATTTATCTCCCTTTTAAGGGCGATGATGTGCTTTCTGTTCTCGTGTGCGCTGTTTGAAAGTCGATGGAAATCGAAGAGTTTAAAAATATTATTTGACACATTAAATGTCAAATCCTGCACTGTGTTATTAACCTAAAAATGAGAAAATATCTGGGATTAAAAACATTTAACTCTGATAAACAGAAAGATCATTTATTTCAAGAGCAAAACAGAAAAATAACATCCCATTGTTTGGCTAATCGTCAACGATTACATAACCGACCTCATTATTACAATTGAGTGAGAATAAAAGCAAAACTTTACAAACAAGTGCGACTATCGTACTAAAAATAATAACAATAATAATATTTATTTTTCGTAATAGAGGAATCACCAGCTCCATAATACACGTAAGATTTCATAAACGCTTTTTCGTTTATTTTTTCTCGGACTGCCAGACGAATATTTAGCTTTTTACCGATAAATTCCACGGCGAATTCCAAGAAATACAATAACAATAAAGAGTTGAACTAGAATACCGCAACAGTACATGATAATAGCGGTTAGGTATGAGCCAAGAATTTTGCAAGCCAACAATTTCGGCGTCGTAGCGAAATCAAACGCGGACCCAAACATCATTTCGGTTCGCAGGTATTATGTCTGAAAATAGTCCTGCGGTGTATACATGAAAACAACTTGTGGAAACTAATAATTTAGATTTACTTTTTCGTATAATGATGTTAGAAAAAATCACCTCATCGGAATAAGTTTTTCATTAAAAACTAGATATAATTAATATTCGCCCTTGTACATCGCATCTTACATCTAACCGCTTCAGTCGATTTATTTTTGTCACAATGACATTGGATAAAAGGAGGCGACAATATTACTCAGAATATACCTCGAATAAATCTTATTAGAAATTTGTGAAAACAACATCTATTTCGTTTTTCCTTGCATGAAATATAAATAGTGGATCATATTTTTAAATCTGCGTAGTTTTATTTTTATCTTAATATAGGTTAATTGTAAAATCACACCTACAAAGTATGTTTTTTTTTTCTTTTAGATGAAATTAATCCTTATTTTCTTTGTTACAGTATATTGGAATCCTGGACGTTCCAAGGCCAACCAGTAGGGTTGAAATTGTGGCAGCCATGCGCAGAATACGAGTAAGTCTAATTCTTTGACTCTAGAGGGTCTAAGAGAGACTGGTCTTAGTTAGAACAAAATTTAGATTTTAATTTTTTGTTAGAGTCTTACTGATAGAGTAGAGACCCAACCATCTTCCTTTTCTTACTGTTCCTTTTCTGTCTTCTGTGTTCTCCTATACTCCCCGTTGGGATATTCCATCACTATGTGACGCACGGTTTGCCTGGCTGCCAGGCAAAGCTCCTGGCCCGGACAGCATCCCCAACACTGTCATAGCCTTCCTGATAGTATCCGGATCTGTAATACCATACTCCATCTTGGTCACTTTCCAAAAACTTACAAGCATGTTGCAATCGTGGCTAGTCCCAAGGGCAGGCAGGATCTGCTCTTTCTCCAGAACTACCACCGCATTTCCAAGTCATCAAAAAAAGCTTCTCATCCATAACATCCTCGAAGATAAGCAATTCGAGTTCAGAGCCGGATTATCTACTGATTAACAACTATTTAGAGCCATCGAAGCCATTTGTAATGCTTTCGAGGCGAAGGCGACAATGGAGGCGATGTTCTTGGACATTGCTTGAGCATAAGTGATCAATCAAAATGGTCATTGCAGGAATGAACTAGTTGACCAACTAGAGCAAAACCGTCTCCGTATGGGTACGTTCTTGGATCCAACACTACGTCTGATTTTTGTTCATGATCTCCCCAACGTACAAGGCGTCCACTTTTTAAGAAGCGAGGCATTCATTTTCTGCCTCCTATCCAAAGAGGCCTGGATGAGATGCATCGATGAACCGATAGATGGCGCTTAAAGATTAATGACAGAAATTGCGACCAGCATACGACACCCTTACTGTTTACTGTGGAGCCCTTCTGCAGTTTACCTTTGCATGACGCTCGACAATCTCCGCTCACATGTCGATTGAGCATTTCAACGCTTTGGCGCTGCGAATGTCGTTCGTTTTTGTGTTGCTTTGTTACAAAAAATTGTGATCTACTTCGTCTTCCTCGGACCAATATTTACCTACGGCGCACTCACGTGGTCCTGTATTGTTAAATCCCACCTCAAACGCTTAGAAATCCAACAGAATGGCATTTTGCGCACAATCACGATTCGTTCGCAACTCCTGACCTCCGACGAGACCTGGAAAATTCCTTCGCTTGCAAGGATTACTATTTTATCTAATCCCATCGTGGCAGCGGCGGCTGGATTAGATCCGTATAGGTCGCCTCTTCGAACTGTATAGTAAGGAGAGCCCAGCAAGTGATTGCGTAGATGAATTAAGATTAGCATAATATCAACATCGAGCGGACGACAGTAAATCGTAAGTAATTCCAAAATCTTCTAGCCAGTAGCATCTATCCATGGAAGACAAGAGTGCTTAGGAGCCAAAGGCTCAGTCTTAGAAAGAGAGAGAGTAGGATCAATGAGAATGAGAAATAACCAGAGTCAGTGTAGCAGATTCGGTATTTTTGTATTGTGGCATTTCTGTATTTGCATATTAAGACGATTGAGGAAACTGGTTTGATTTTCTGTCTTTCAGAACCTTTAACATCGAAATGGTTAATGAAATAATTGTTTATTCCTGATCATACATATATGCACTTGTTTCCCTGTGAGGTTTTCTACTACATTGCCTTTTTCCTTTTTTCTTTGACTAGAAACTGACCTATTTGATTTCCTCTTGTTTACCTTTTCCTCTTTCCATCTCACTCTTTGTTATTTATTTAATAGCTACCATTGTGTTCTCTTTCCTTTTTCTAATCACTGTCTCGTTTTTAGTTTTGTGGCTTAACCATAATTTTTTCTAAATGATTAGATTTTTCGGAATTCAACTCTTGTTTCTTTTTCGTTCATGCTACCTCTTGATCTGTTCTCCCAAGTTAATTTTCAAATCTATTTATTGTCTTTCATTTCTCTCTTACCTTTTTCCAAAGCTCTACGTTTTTTGTTCTAATCTAATTTCTTCCAGTTTTATCATTGCTTCCTTCGTTGTTGTTGCCACTTCCTCCATTTTAATGTAGCTTTAATACTATAAATATTATTGAAGTAGCCTTACTAATTTTATTTTTGATTTTCAGTACGACTTCAAAACCAAAGGTGTTAAGAAAAAGAAGGTGACAATAGAGGTGTCCGTCGACGGCGTTAAAGTCACCCTTAGGAAGAAGAAAAAGGTAAGACCTAAATATTCTTGACCCTCTTAATCTTGTTTCCTCTAACGTTTTCTGTGATAATTTGACAAAATCTTACGATGATTTGATTTTCAAAAATTCGTGTAGTAGTTATTGTATTAATTTTGCAGAGAAAGCAATGGTTGGAGGAAGGCAAATCCGTCCTACTATCGCACCCTATCTATAGAATCTTTTACGTCTCTCACGATTCACAAGACTTGAAGATCTTCAGCTATATAGCAAGAGATGGAGCATCAAATGTGTTCAAATGTGCTGTGTTTAAATCGAATAAAAAGGTAAGGACTAGATCACATATTTGATTTCGCGATCGTCCGTTTAAGCAAACACAATTCCTTAATTAATATAATAACTGCAATTTAATAATCTTGACATCCTAAAGATACGCTTGGCTGCTTTAGTCTGCCATCTGTACATATGTACATTGAGCCGGTTCTTAGAAAATTAAATCTTATTAATAGTCTGCAGTTGATTTTGCGAGTATCACAACGTTGATTTATTATGTGAGAACGATAATCCCAGCTGGAACTGCATCTGTTCAGAAGAGGAAGAATGCATGAATAGTTTTGCATAAACAGAGGAATGAGATCTTATCTGCGATACCGTTTATTTAAATACCTTTCTATCGTTATGTTGTATCGAACGTGTATTGGATATGGAATTATGATGCGATAAGAATAATTTCGAGCGTTATAAAGATACTTCATAAATAGTTCACGCGTTCTTTATAGTTAAGAAATTACTATATAACCTATTCATATACTAAAACTTGTTGAAATCAACAGATAGACATAAATTAAGGATGATTACAAAAAAAAGTAGGACAAGACCGGGAAGATTATTACCGCCATAAAACTGGGCAATCTCATGGTAATTATAGTGCATAATAAACTCGTAAAAAACTGTTTTATAGTCGGAGAAAAAATATCTACAAATTGCTCCTAACTCATTCCAAATTAGAATTAATACTGTTGATGTTTAATAAACTTGATTACGATGTAGGATTCTTTTTCTTTTTGTAAACGAACTGTTTTCGAAATGATGTGTTTCTTTCGGTTTTTTTGCGTCTCTATAAAGCTGATATATTACGTAAGCAAACGCAGTTTTTTTGAACGCATAAATCTGCATTTTACTCTTGATATTTTTCGGAGTTACGCTGATGAGACCTGCAAGGTCGAATCCCCGTGGTCCGCTTCTATATACATTCTGAAAGCTGAGAAAATTTGCTATCGTATAAAGAAATAGTCGTGCGGTTTCGCGCGGTCGAAGTTCCCTTCGAAACTTATCAAAAATCCACATTTTCTCCATACCCACCCCTTGGGATTTTGAAAAAATCTCCACTTTGTTTGGCAAAAAATATAAAAATAGCACCTAGGACGAGCGCTCCAATTCTCCATAGGAGTACGTTGGTTTTTGTAGGTAAACGGCACGAAACTACTATTAAAAATATGAAATAATGTAGGATAAAACATGGAACAATTGTCAAAAGATGAATTTTTCAAAAGAAGTCTAATATTTTGCAACAACGTTCAGGTTAACTAGAACGTTCACAATGTTGAAGTTCATAAGATGAGGGAAGGTAGGGAGGGTAACCATTGATCCACACATTTTCGAAAGCCACCTAAGAAAAACGAGCTGCAGAATATTTTGGGGGATATCTAAAATATGTGGTTTCAACGTGATAACACTCCAAAAACACAATCAAGATCTTTTTGCGGGTCGGCCACCAGAGACTTCAAAAGGGACATAGTATAAAAAGATGGGTGCGCTAGAGTATCTCAGTCAAAATATGGAGACCGCCAGTTAATACCTAGCAAGCTGCAAACGTAGTTGCTTCCTAGGATGGTACTGCTCTCTTAAACCGAGGACTGCGAAGAACATGGGAAACACCAGCGAAATCAACGTCATCACGCCAAAAATTGTCTTTGGCTTCCGCCACTAAGACCACAGCATAGGTCGAAAGGGCTAGAAGCCCACAGACTGTAATGTTAACAACGATCTGATGACTAAGTATCATTTTCCAACGTGAAAATAGAATCATTTAAACCAATTTAAAAAGGAATAATGAAAGAAAATACTTTTTAGTATCTTTCTTTTTTCGGCTTCCTCCAATAAAGCTTCTTTAAATCCCATTACTATGGAAGCGACTTTATTTGCTGCGGTTTCAGATTTTGGCGAGAGCGTTGCAATGGCAATAGACCATGCTGAATACAAAAAAAAATGTCAGATTTGGGCTAAAAGGCTTTGTTTGGCAGCGTTTTGTAATACAATATTTAAAATTAGAATGAGACAGTTTCTTGTTTGAGAAGTTTAAGATTTTGATGGTTGCACCAGGTTGTTTTAGGCTTCCTTTTGTTTTTATTCCAGAGTTTTGGAAAACAATTAGTCTAAAACAAACGGAATTTCTTTTTGACCAGCCCCCTCCTGCTTTGTTTTACCTTTAAATTTAATTCAAATTTAATCTTAATTAAAAATTAGTCTGAAAAAAAAATTTATTTGCTGAGCCTCCATTTTCAAAATTTTGAATTTTAAAACTTGTTTCAGGTGTTTCTACGTTGTTCAATAGTTAAGCTGTTTAAAATTTTCCAGAGATTTGCAAAATAATATTAAAAAATGGGCGAAAAACATCATCAATCAATTCCCCTTTTCAGAAATTTGGATTTTTGCAAGCTTTTCTTAAAAAATTAGTCTAAAAAAGAGCGTCTCACGCGCTGTCTCACCTTTTCTTTAATTTGATGTTTTAAAAAATTGTTCTACCTTGTTTTTAACATGAATTTGGATTATATTGTTCAAGAGTTCCTCAGCTTTCAGAATATACAGGGTCTTTCACGAAACCCGTTTGTTGGAAAGTTTAGGGAACCTACTGTTAGTACAATTCTGAAATTTTAACAGTTGCATTTGTAGTATTGGTTCTACTGTTTTAAAATATTTTCAACATTTTTTGTTATTTTAAATGTAATGGTATAATTTTTTTTAATGACATAGACAACTGTTTCTAAGATATTTACAATTTTTCTTAATAATTTGCTATTGCACCATCTTAAAGAAAGGTCATAGATACTGGAAACTGTCAAAACTTTCAACAAAATTTATACAGGGGGATATCTTCACACATTAAAAATCCTTTTTTTTAAATGGCACATAGTAGTTTTTATTGTAGCACGTGATTCTGCAAGAAGTTCTGCATTGAATTATGCAATTGCATAATTTATAATTTTTAAATAATAAAAGTATTTCTAGTTCAAAAAATTAAAAAAAAAAAAATGTGTAGGGGCATAATAAGACAAAAGGACTGATTTCGAAATAAAACTTAATGCCTCCTTAAATGCTCGAAATGGTCTTCCATCACACTCTATGCATTGTTGGAGCCGCTCATGCGTAGGCATTACAGCAGCTTCAATTTATGCTCTTAACATGCTGCAAATGGCATCTTGTATTCGTATTTTCATGTCGTCTCTCGTTGTTAGTGGAATTTGGTAAACAATATCTTTCAACCGACCCCAGAGATAGAAGTTCAAACAGGTGAGGTCTGGGGATCGGGAGGCCAATCTTAGATATTCCTCTTGAGAAATGTGCTGGACAACCATCTAGTTGCAAAAACATATTTTGCCGTAATTGCAAGGGCACATCTTCTAATAAAATAGGCAATTGGTTTACCAGAAAATCAAGAAACGTGGCACCGCTTAGTAGTTGATCAAATAAATAGGGACCTATAATAGTTTCGCCCAGGATGTCACACCATACATTGAGACTCCAATGGCTTTGATATTGGACTTGGCGCAACTAGTGAGGATTGTTTGTCAGACCAATAATGCATATTATGCAAATTAACGTTTCCATCACTTCTAAAAATACTTTTAAATACTTTTAAACCTCACTCCATGGCCTACTTTTCATATTCTGCGTACCTTACACTTGCATATTATATGCATTGATAACTATGGCCCTACACGTTTTTCTTACAATTTTTGAACTAGGAATACTTTTATTATTTAAACATGATAAATTATGCAATTGAATCTTGAAAAAACACAAATAAATAACAATAAATACCGGTGTAATAAAGTCTTTTTAAAATTGTGTGATAACTAAATCTTCTTCCTGCGATTTTTCAGGCTACGAATAAGATATCAAGATACGGTTTTCACTAGCCTATTTAGGTATCACTCGCTACATTTTTATGAAACAAAAGTCATATTATTGCATTTAATTTTTTAGAGAATTTTGCAATTTTCTGTTATTTTATCAAAAAGCGCGCTCTAGCGGCATCACTAAGAAATAGACATATCACAGGTAAGATAGGTTTGATGGAACAATAAATGCTTTTTTCAATGAGACCAAGTTTGTTAAAATCAGTTCAGTCGTTTAGGAGTTACAGCTGTTTATTTAAACAAACATTTAATTACCCCCCACCACTTTATTTTAATAGATACATCAAAAGCTTAGCTTTAAAAAGCATATATTTTTTGGTAACATTTACTGGGTGGATTTCAGTGAAAAATCACTTTAAAGGTTTAAGATACCGGTTACGCCTCCCGGCGACCATCTTGGAAATCTGAAAATATTTTCCATTTTTTTAACCACTTTAGTCTTAAAAATTTTTACCGCAAATCTCTACGACGAATAGTTTCAGAGCTACAGCACTTTGCATTCTTATCTGACCACCATGTACTCAGGAGCCGTTTACAGTACAGCGTTGGGAAAAAAATATTACTGACTAAAGTTCCCCCGAGAAATATCTGGAAATTATTTGGAAAAGCGTAGGATGACCGCTAGAGGGCGTAACTGATCACCGAAAATTTCAATTCTTATTTTACGCAAAATTTATCAACTTAAGGTCTATTATAAATATGAAAATCGGAATCTACTGAAAATTTTGCATATTTTACATCGGACAACTTTTTTGTATTTTGTCAAATAAGGAGAGGGGAGGAGGAAACTTTGTATTGAAAGAACGCTTATAACTTCGGTTCTGTCGAACCGAATTTTGCAAACTTAGTCTCGTTGAAAACAGCATTACTCCTTCAATCTAATACGTACAAATTAGAACCAATCTAATAAGTGACATGCATGCTAGAGGGCGCTGCTTAAATTTTTCGGAAATTTGGTTTTTTCTCGAAAAAATTAAATGGAAACATACATTTTTGACAACAAATTAAAAAAGTAGGCTAAATTTCAATAAATCAGCGAAAACCGGGTATCGCTATCTTTTACCAATCCGAAGATATCCGCAGAAACGTGTCCGATGGTAAAAATTTCTTCTATGAATTTAAATTATTCTGCTTCCCGTCAACGGAATTTAGCAAATTTGGTCTTATTAGAAAGGATTTTCATTGGGCTATGTCTCGTAATTCAAACTGTTGAATATTGTTTTGTCCATTACCGCGAGAGGGCGTTAAAGAAATTCAAATACGTAAATTTTGTGACTTTTGAAAAGAACAGTACGTGTAAAGTTATATTTATGCTCATACTATAAAATAGTGAATTGAAAGCTTAAGATTTTAGTAAAAAGTACAACCGTATAATACAAATTAATAATGCAGAAAAACAACAAAAACTAAATCTTGAAGTTGTCTCCTATTATTTTCGATTCCAACTTTCACTCTACAACGAGTAGATAGAACTACTGTCTCTATTTCTGTCTTAGAAATACTTTGAACGATATTTCAATTTCCACAACCAAGTTGTTACAAGCGGTAGATCGCGTTGCAAAAATAAGATATTTTTTCGACCTAACAAATAAAAAAATCCCACCAAATCAAATTTGGGGTCCTGGGTGGTCATGAAATAGACTGGCGCAGCACATTCACATCATTTGAAAAGCATATTGTTGCAAATTGCAAGCGACATTTCTTCTATTCTGTTTTTCTTTACCGCCCTCTTGCGGTGACAGAAATAAAGAAAATATTAAACAATTTAAATCACTAGCTTTTTGACCGCCAAGCATTCCACGCACTGTTCTTTTAAAAAATCATAAAATTTACGTATTTAAATTCTTTTATCGCCCTCTAGCGGCATTGGACAAAATAAAATTAAACAGCTTCAATCACTACACATAGGACAATAAAAATCCTTTCTAATAAGACCAAAATTTGCTAAATTTCGTTGACGTGTAGCAGAATAATTTAAATTTATAGAAGAAATTTTACCATTTACACGTTTCTGAAGAAGATATCTTCGGATTGGTAAAAGATAGCGATACCCGGTTTTTCGCTAATTTGTTGGTAATTTAGCCTACTTTTTTAATTTCTCGTCAAAAATGTACGTTTCCATTTAATATTTTCGATAAAAAGCAAAATTCTCCAAAAAAATTTAAACAGCGCCCTCTAGCATGCACGTCACTTATTAGATTGGTTCCAATTTATAAGCGTTAGATTGGAGGAGTGATCCTGTTTCCAACGAGACTAAGTTTACCAAAATTCGGTTCAACAGAACCGGAGTTATAAGCATTCCTTCAATAGAAAGTTTCTCCCTCCTCCCTTCCCCATATTTTACAGAATACGAAAAAGTAGTTCGATGTAAAATATGCAAAATTTTCCCAGTAGATTCCGATTTTCACATTTTTAACGTACACTGCCAACAGCTTGAGAAGTTAACGACTCTTAACATACATATTTCTCTAAATTTCCTAAGTGTAAAACTGCATTTCAAGAAAATTTAATACCTGTATTTCTAAACTTCAAATTTTGACAGTAAGTATACAGTGCTAGTGTTTCAAATAATTAATATTAAATTTTTAATGTATGCATGTAGTACAAATAATGAACTTATCATTTACATACATGTATCTTTATTGAATAAAATTGTTTTTAAATTAAGAAATTGTTTAGATAACTGAAATATAAAATAACACAACACGAATTTAGAACGAATGCTGATTGAATTATTTTAATATTTTATCCGTACTCCATTAGCGTCGATTACTTGCTGTAAACGATTCCCCATTGACATAATAAGTGTTCTTGTATAATCTGGAGTTAGTTCTTCCCATGCTTCCACAATACTTTCCCAGTTCATTTCGATTGGCCGCTCTAAAATTATTTCTGTACAAACGTTTTGTCATTTGCGTCGCCAAACGTTCTCAATAGGATTAAGATTAGGACTCCTTGATGGCCATGGAAGAATTTTAATATTGTCGGTAAACGCAAGCCATTGACGCACAACGTTGGAGGTGTGAATTGGAGAGTTGTCGTGCTGAAAAATGAAATTGTTCCCAAAAAGCTGCGTCACCGAAGGTAACATAATATTTTCCAAGAGATCTCTGTAATAGTTTCCACTCAGCCTTCCTTCAACATTCCAGTAAACACCAGGTACCAAATTTCAACTGATCCAAGCCCACACCTGCACCGAAAATCTACCACTACGGTGCGTTGGACTTTATGTAGCGTTCTTCATAACGCGTATTTACAAGAACTGTAGATAGCTACCGATGTCGTCGTGGGATGACGGAAGATCTTTCTCATCTAGTTAAAAATAGTAGCGTTACAGAAATCGGCGTTTTCATTTACATATAAATTAGCAAAATTATAAAGCTGTCTTAAATTATGCTGTGGCTCTAACGGTCAAACTTTTAGAAGCATAATCATTTTCTACATACCAAAATCTAAAGTTGCAATTGCTGTTGAAATGGAACCCGGAAAATGGGTTTCGTATGCCGCTTTCACTGCCGTTCCAAAGGGGTTTCTTTGAAAGTCCAAACAACAATGAATGGCATCATCCTCCAACGTTAGAAAGAATTCTCAGACTAGTACCAAATCGACACGTATACGCTAGAAATCAACAACTTGATCAATATTCTGCTTTAACAGAACAAATGCAGAGATGCTAACAT